>OZ023263.1:8421215-8731215 GCA_964006375.1 Tillus elongatus
ATATTACTGTTATTATGCAAGATACGAGAAACAATTGTATTGGTACGTTAATTATAGGGTGTCTTGAGCTACATCTTAAAAAATGATTTCTACAATCACAGGCTGGCCCATTTTCCATCGAATTATAAGAAGTTTGTAAGAAAAGAAATTCGGGACGCAGTAATGCATTATGGTAGGGAATTTTCATATGCTTCAAATTTGAATAGCTGCAATTTGAGTGGCATCTTCTAAAAATTATTTCGACAATCGCAGGTGGCCCATAAGTCGTTGACGATACAAATATTGTTTTTTAAATAGAACACCTTATTATTGCATTTTTGCATTTTCCATCAAATTGTAATGCATGTTTGTTTTCGAGTTATTTCAATAATTTTTCAACTTTTCACGTTGTTGGCACACATCAAAAATTGTGATACGGCGTCTTTACCAACAAAAATCGGAGTGTAATGCAAATGACGCATTCAGAGAGGTTTTCGTTTATATTATTTCAAGAAAAAATCGAGATGCCATCCACCGGGCGCTCTCAAATAGTGACGGAATCAAACTCTCGTAACTCAATTGTTTCAAATAGAACAGTATGTATTTTGTGTTTCAGAAGTGAAGGGCATTATAATAAATGTTTAATAAGTTAATTAAAAAAATGTTTTCGGATTTTCGTGAAGAAAATGTTTGTACATTTTTATGCTAAAAACTTTTTTGGGAGTTTTGTCGAAAGGCTTATTAGATGAAATATGGTACATTGTTTCTACTATAATATAGGTTATACTGGTAACCAAATTACAAGCCTGCTCTCATTAAAAAATACATATTTGCTATTGAAAACTGGGCCTATTTTCCTGGCCAACGAACTTATCCAAGCCATTTGCAAAAAGAAGGTACCCACGAAATTTGATTAAAATCGACCCATTATTTTTTGAGTTATCGTTGTGATGCATATATATATATATATATATATATATATATATATATATATATATATATATATATATATATATATGTATGTATATATATATATATATATATATATATATATATATATATATATATATATATGTGTATGTATATATATATATATATATATATATATATATATATATATATATATATATATATATATATATATATATATATATATATAAATTCAAACTTAGCCTGGATATGGGTTGTAGGGGGCCTAGGTAGCGCTCATTAGATGAAAATTTTTCAAAATTCAAATCTCGAGATCTCCTCAATAGTGTTTTTTTTAAAGAAAATTCGTTAATAATAACTGCAATAAGTTGCGTGTATTTGTTTCCTAATTTAAGTGCACCGACATACTCAAACCCTCTATCGCCCTATGCTATCTGCAAGAAAGTCCCGCATAGACTTTTTAGAAAGTTGACCGCCTTACATAACAATTCTCGATTATAGATGAGCACTGAGCACTATATTTATTTTATTAGTGAATTTTTATTTAAAAAAGTTCACTAATAGAGAGGTATCGATGGTGAGACTTTGCAAAAACATTTTCAAATGAGCGCGATTTAGGACCCCTAGAACCCATATCCCGGGTCAGTTTCAATTTTTATATGTTTATATATATATATATATATATATATATATATAAATCCGTCTGATAACTCAAAAAATAATTAACCGATTTCAATGAAACTCGGCAAGTGCCTTTCTTGTATTAATGGCTTGGATGAGTTCGTTAGGCAGGAAAATAGGACGGGGTTTTCCGGGAAAATTGAGTTTTCTTTCAAAAAAAAATTTTTTCTCCGAAAATAACAAACCTGTTTTAATGAAATTCACTATATGTGTTGCCTTGGGAGAGGACTTACTAAGTACCAAAATTCAACCTTCTCAGTTTATAGAAAATTGAGTTATTCAAATTTTAAATTTTCTTTTGGAACAAATTTTTTTCTCCGAAAATTACAAAGTTATTTTAATGAAATTTGGTGGATATCTTGTCCTAGGGAATACCTTACTAACTACCAAAATTAAGTTTTCTAAGATTATAGAAAACTGAGTTAATAAAATTTTTATAGCTCACTGCAGTGTTAAAATCAATGGTATTTGCCTCACTATGTGCCTGGGGGACTGACCGAATTCATTCCCAGTTGCTTTGTTCTACTCATAGTCTCTGAATATGTTAAAAGACGTGGTATCTACTTCATTCCAAGTCACTATTAACCGACTATTTATGAAATCAAATAAGTAAATTAAATCGATTGTCATAAAATATGTAGTGTATTAAAACTAAGGGAAAAAGAAATAAAACATATATAACTGTGCACATTTTGCTTATATTTTAGGGTGTGCGGCGCACACCTAGCTCACTAGGAGAAATCGCCACTGCTTGAGAGAAGTATTGTCACAGCATAATATCTTATTAAAGTTCATTTGTAAATAGGTTTAATTTATATATATATATATATATATATATATATATATATATATATATATATATATATATATATATATATATATATGTATGTATGTATCCGTCTGATAACTCAAAAACTAATTAACCGATTTCGATGAAACTTGGCAAGTGCCTTTCTTTTATTAATGGCTTGGATGAGTTCGTTATCCAGAAAAATCTGACTTGGTTTTCCGGGAAAATTTTAAGTTTTCTTTCGAAAAAATTTTGTTTCTCCGAAAGTAACAAAGCTGTTTTAATGAAATTTACTACATATGTTGCCTCAGGATAGATCTTACTACGTACCAAAATTTAACTTTCTAAGTCTAGAGAAAATTGAGTTATTCAAATTTTAAGTTTTCTTTCGAAAAAAAATTTTTTCTCCGAAAATTACAAAGTTATTTTGATGAAATTTTGTGGATATCTTGCCTTAGGAAATACCTTACTACGTATTAAAATTAAACTCTCTAAGTTTATTGAAAATTGAGTTATTTAAATTTGAAGCATTTAATAAAAATTCACTACCATAACGCACTTGCTGCGTCCCGAGTTTTATTTATTTATTTACTAATTATCATAAATCGTACAACATGTCTACCCAATAAGCTTGAGGCTTGTGCTGCATATTAACATAATTTAATAAAGTTCCACCAAAAACTGCTTTAAAACTTCATCCAAATGTAACATACTTCTAATTTTGACATACCAAATTTGTTTGGCTTCTACTTGTTCCATCTAATGAACCAGTCTTTGCCTTCACGCTTCGTTGATTTTAATCCTTTCCCAATACCTTCAAAACTAAAATTCTTTGTTTATAGCCGATATTTTCATCCTAACTACTTACGAAAAATAAACAAGTTTAAGTGTATACTGACTTTCTATGTACTACAATCCCTAATTACATATTAATAGTACAATTAGATACACTTCTATGCTTCAGACGAAGCTATTTGGGTCTACTACAATATTATCTCAATAAAGCGATTAGTTTAGATACCTGGTACCTGTCAATACCTAAACTTTTCACGCCTGCGTAAATCAGAACTTCCCAGAATCTACTAGCTGCGCTATTCCTCTAAGTAGGGACGGGCGCATAAATAAAGCAACCAAAGCGATGTTGCCAGAATGGTTTGAGATATCGCATTCTAAATTTCAGAGTTTACCTAATATGACATCTTTTAGAATTTTTATTGGACCGCCATTTTGATTTTTTTAATGACAACGTAGACCATGCAGCATATCATTACAAAGCTTAAAATAATAAGGGTTAACTGGGTGAAGATTGAAACCTGTGATGAGCACCGATAAGTACACTTGGAAAATGTGTTGTGGTGACTTGGGTTCTCCAAAGTCTACTCGATAAGGTTAAGTGAAACAAAAAACTCAAAGTGACAATAATTTTCAGTAACTGGTAAGTAAAAAAAATAACCAATCGGAAACAATTTATACCAAAAACTAAAAACTTAATAAAATGGTGATAATTAACTAACCAAATGTTCCAACTGAGAACCGTTTACCTCCACGCAATAGTAAATTCGTAGTTTAAAAGAGCCTATGATATTCCGCTGTCAGTTTTCCGGAATAGTTTCTACGTCATTGCGAACACAGTTTTTTTCATTCTTCGAGATCAGCTGGTTTATTTAGGTAAATACGGCTTTTAAAATGATCCAACCAAAATAAGACCAAAAAGACAGGTCTATCCACGTAAATCCGACTTTTCAAATGACCCCACAAAAAGGAGTTCAAGGGAGACAGATCTGGAGTTAGAGCTGTGTGTGTGTGTGTGCGCATGTTTGGGATGACACCTCGGAAGGTTAAGTCTATTAATCATAGACTTTGTGTCCTTTAATGTCCTTCAGTGAGCCTCCTATTTGACCATAGCTTTACAAATTGATAGTACATAAATATGAAGTTAGAGCTGGTCAGTCTTTTCTTCCCTTTATCATTATCCAGCGTTTTGGAAACATCTTGCTTAAGTAATTCTAAATTTGCATATCATAGTGGGCATGTGCGCCATCCTGCTGGAGTTAGATATTTTCTCTAATATAGTTTGGCTCATCTTCATCGGGAGAAAGTTCCGTAAGCCTCTCAATAATGTTTACCTCCAAAAAGTGAGGATAACTGTCGGAAGTAATATTTGCATTTAGAAATAACGACCCAATGATATATTAGTCAATTATTTCACACAACACATTTGCCTTCTGAGAGTATTATGTGTATACAGCCTCCAATAGGGTTTTCATGCCGAAACGTACGTCATCTTGCACTGCGTGCGAGAGAACAAGAGGAGGGGCTACACCAACAAGCGGATCTTCGAAGCCACAGACAGCCAGGCAGCTCTTAAGGCCCTAAGTCGCCTACGGGTAAATTCCAGGTTGGTAAGTGAATGACGAGACGAAACGAGCGACCTGGCTGGGCAGAATGAAGTCACCCTCAACTGGGTGCCGGGTCACTCGGGGGTCAAAGGCAATGAAGAAGCTGGCAGTCTCGCGAAGAGAGGATCAGCATAACCATTTATGGGACCAGAACCGGTCCTGGGCGTATCGAAAGGCACAGCCAGGGGAACCATCAAGTTCTGGGTCAGGGGCCAGCATAAGGCATACAGGGCAGATTGTCCAAGGCTCAGGCATGGGAAGTCAGTAATTGGGGAACCCAGTTCAAAGAGAGCTGTGGAGCTGCTAAATCTTAGCAGAGGACAGCTCAGGAACATAACAGGACCCTTGACGGGACACATGACTGTCAAGAAACACCTGCATAAAATGGGGCGGTTCGAGGGCGACCTGGCATGCAAACTCTGCAGCGAGGGAGAGGTATCAGCTCAGCACATCTTGTGCGAGTGCAAAGCTCTGGAAGCTCTGGACCACAACTGATCTACGGACAGCCTACAGATACCCTACCAATTTATGTGCAGACTAGTTCAAGGCACAGTGATTTTGGAATGAATGGAGTAGAAAAGACATAGGGAATGCACAATAGTCCAAAATCTGCGGTGCTATCGGGGCGGCAAGACGCGGACGAGCCCTAAGGGAGGAAAAAAAAAGGCCTCCAATAAATGCATATTTGAAACTTAACGGTACCTGCAGTTGTCTATATTGACATAGCCGTTTGGAGTAAATGTTGCTTCATCTGAAAATGAAATAAGATTGGAATATCGCACATGTTTCCATGATGCTGTCGCGAAATTGGAGACGTCCATAAACGTCATCTAATTCCTCCACTAAATGAGTCTTGTGAAGGTGAAAAGTATATTTCTTTGACATTTCTCTATGGACTATCAAGACATATTGTGTTTTTCAGGCAAGTAACATAAACCAATGTGCGGGGCTGGTCAATTATGTACATTAATACGTGCAAAGAATTAGCCTCGTCACTGCTATTGGTAGACCATTTCTGGGGCAATTTTCAACACCTGCAGTATTATTATACCGCTGCAAAGTCTTAGTCAGAGTGGATTTTTTGTTATAGGATTCCCCCCAGTATGTTTTGCAATAAATAAATTACAAAGTTGTTCACGTGTACATTTTCCATCGTATGACCCAACCATGTTAAGAATGTATGTCCTGTCCGCTTCATTTAACTGTTTTACCAAACAACAGATGAACCAATCGTGCAACAACTGGGATAAACTGAAGATACAATTAATTTCAAGTTATCAAGGCAGCAAATTATTTGTTAGCTGTACCTTTTTTTTAAACCTGTTGAGTTGAACACACTTAGAGACAACCTCCAGTGAGATTTGGGGAAGTAGGCAAATTGGCCTTATCCACTGCTCCAATGAGTAAGCAGATTGTGGCGTAAGAGTTCATTACCTCTCATATTTCCTTAATCTCTTGTAAATGGCTTCAAAAAGAAGCCGAAACGTCGAGTTTTAGTAAGTTCTACATGCGGTTCAACCAGAGAATTACTAATAACGGCGTATTATATATATATATATATATATATATATATATATATATATATATATATATATATATATATATATATATATATATATATATATATATATATATATATATATATATATATATATATGTATGTATCACACTGCTAACCCAGAAACTAATGAACAGATTTTGATGAGATTTGGTAAGTGACTTCTTTTTGTAAATGGCTTGGATAAGTCAGTTAGCCAAGACAATCGGATCAGTTTTTCCGGGAAAAATTTGTTTTCTCTTTTGGAAAATGTTTTTATCTCCGAAAATAACAAAGCTGTGGTAATCAAATTTAGTGTTCAGGTTTCTTTTATACTATATACAAAAAATCAGATTTTCAAGTTAAAAAAATTATAAGCATTTAATTTTAAAAAATTCCTTTATTCGAAATATTTTAACGAAAATTCGCTACCATAATGCACTTGCTGCATCCAGACTTTTTTAATCTGGATATGTTCTAAAAGATGTTACATGTAAACTCTGAAATTTATAGACCGATCTCTCAAACCATTCTGGCAACAGCGCCTAGGCATCATAATTATCAGCTACCCTGTATAAATTCAGCAAACATTTATTTGCTACTGGTTTATCTTTAGTTTACACCAAGTGTTCATCGGGAACGGTTGTGAGAAATACAAGTGTCAAATTACGAATTTCCTCGTTTTTTTTTTCTTCAGTGTTTTAAAAATAATAAATTACGCTCAAGTAAAGTGTCAAACGTGCCTTCTAAAGTTTTCACGTGTCAAAGAAAGTGACTTTCTGTGGCATAAGGTTTTGTTGCATAAACCATTTAATCAACCGGACTACAGTTTTGCTTCATATAGTGCTTAAATGTTTGTTCGCAGTTCCTAAATGTTTTGTATGATCTTGACATCAAGTTTTTCACAAGATCCTTGACTGCATTGTTACAAAAGTTCCAACGCCTAGTTCAGTGTACGTTCCTCTATTTATCAAAGAGAATCAGCAACACCAACCAAATGGAGCCACATTCAACACCCGGATGTTCTGGCGATTCGCCACGACATCAAAGATCCAATGACTTGAAGAACGCAAACTTTGACCTGGTCAAACCATACCCCCTTGGTAATAGTGACATACTTTGTATAGATTCCGTTTTAGAAGTTCGATGGACCGTAACGGAAAAATTAGGAGAAGGAGCTCATGGTCAAGTATACAAAGCTTATGATAGTCAAAGAAAGGAATTCATTGCAATAAAAATAAGTTACGATGTCAACAATAACACTAAAGAAGCAACGGTATTGAACAACCTGCAAGACCAGGAACATTTTACCAAATACGTTAATCATGGCTCGACAGAAAGTATGTCTTATTTAGCCATGGAACTGACCGGCCCTAATCTATCTCAACTCATACACACGTATAAGAAGCTCTCTTTGAGTACCATTGCAAATCTAGCCCTACAAATGCTAGATGCCGTCCAATCTGTACATTCAATCGGATACTTTCACTGTGATATTAAGACTACAAACTTTGCTATGGGTGCTCCCCCAAACAAGTGGCGGGACCTTTATTTAATAGATTTTGGATTATCTAAAACGTTCGACGCATTAAGTGTTGTCTATAATAGAATTGAAGATATGTATGGTATCCTTCTAGTACTCTTGGAGTTGAGGACTAACACAAGCGAAATACGAAGACAAGCAATGGGATATCAGAATTCCGTCAAAGTAAAAATTGGATCAAATTTGATAGAAGAGCATCTTGGAAAGCATTTTGTGGCTTTTAAGGATTGTTTGGATCGATTGGCTTACTCTGAACGACCCAACTATACAGAGTTAAGGGGTTGTGTGTACAAGTTCATAGACGATAAATATCTGGACATTTCTCAAATGTTTGAGTGGGAGAAGGACCCCTATGTTATGTGGCATGTATCTCCAAAAATTTCGTTTTTAGAAACTAACAACTAGAAAACCACATTAGAATTCTATAAAACTAACAAATTTTGAAAATTAGCTTACTGATACAATGTAGAATTAGAATCAAGGTGAAAATATTATTGAGTGACAACATTGGGATTTTATTAAACATTTTTACCAGTATTTTTTCAGTTTAAATTGAGTTATTTATTATATTTACCCGATAACTGTTAACATTTTGTTCGTTACATTAACTTAAAATAATTTTTAATTTATTATAGATACTTTTCTAGTTATTAAAATTTAAACTACAATTATTTTCAAAACTTCTTTGGTTTCAATACTAATCTTGTTTTAAAACATATTCTTGAATATTAAAGAAAATAAATTAATATTAAGAGCAGATTTATTGGGAGTTTTTAAATCATAAAAGCAAGATTTTTGACAGGCTAGTTAGCTTATGAAATGAAGGACGCGAGTTTTTATTGCTAATTCCTGCTGGTAAAGATGATAATAATATCTAGATTAGCAATATCGTTCCATTATTTAACGAAAATTATATGAGTCTTTTGACACAGTTAGTTTCCTTAATTCTTTTTATTTTTTCTTTAAAGTTGAATATAGTTTCTCAATCAAGAGGCATACACGCGAAAACAGCTCCCAACTTAAGAATGTAGAAAATGGCTTAGCGCAGCAAGTGCGTTATGGTAGTGAATTTTCATAGAAATGATCTGGCACCAAACATTCTTTCATTATATGCTTATAAGTTTTTAGTGAATTTTTATTTAAAAAATTCACTAATAGAGAGGTATCGATGGTGAGACTGCAAACATTTTTTCAAATAAGCGCGAACTAGGACCCCTAGAACCCATATCCGGGGTCAGTTTCAATTTTTATATGTTACATCCATCCGATAACTCAAAAAATAATTAACCGATTTCAATGAAACTCGGCAAGTGCCTTTCTTTTATTAATGGCTTGGATGAGTTTATTAGCCAGGAAAATCGGACAGGGTTTTCAGGAAAAATTTTTAGTTTTCTTTCTAAAAAAAATTTTTTTCTCCGAAAGTTACAAAGGTGTTTTAATAAAATTTACTAGATATGTTTCCTCGGTAGAAACCTTACTAGGTGCCAAAAATCAACTTTATAAGTTTATAGAAAATTGAGTTATTAAATATTTGAGTTTTCTATCTAAACAAATTTTTTTTCTCCGTATATTACAAAGTTATTTTAATGAAATTTAGTGGATATCTTGCCTTAGGAAAGACCTTACCACATACCAAAATTAAACCTTCTAAGTTTATAGAAAATTGAGTTATTAAAGTTTGAAACATTTAATAAAAATTCACTACCCTAACGCACTTGTTGCGTCTCAATCTTTTTTTTTCTTTTAACCTAGAAGTCTAAATTTTCGCATATGATGTACCTTTTATAACGTTAACCTATTTACCAAATTTTGTTACCATGGCTTTGCTATTTTCGGGGATAAAAATTTTTCCGAAAGAAACCCGAAAATTTTCTCGGAAAACCTGGTTCGATTTTCCTGGCTAACGAACCTGTCGGAGCCATTAATGAAAGGAAGGTACCTGCCATTTAATTTAATAGCACATTTCTGAGTCAAAAAAACAAGACTTTTTCTGCATATGAACATGTGTCCTATCGGTGTCCATATACGAGATACAGGGTGTTGAAATTTCAAATAAAAAATCATTTTTATTACATAACTTTTGAAGGAACAAATTTTTTCAACAAAATTACCTAAGTTGTGTGAGTATGCAAAGTTTCATACACACGTAGAAAATCAATGGCCTAGTTGTATCAGTGGCGTAGATATATGGTTTGCAGGCATCCTTTTAAAAATAAAAAATGATACGCCACTGGCTTTTTTTAATTTTTACTTTTATAAAATCTACAATAATTTTACAACAAGAAAGGTATTCTGCATTTTCTCAATCGCTCCTATACTTTACGCACAAATTGCGATTTTGTAAAAGCTTGTTCATTTTCCCAATTGAAAATTTTTATCCTTTATTTGTTTTTCCCAGTAAGTAATAAAATAGCGAGTTGAAATTCTCAGTATGTCTAATTTAATAAGAAATAACATAAATAATTTTGTTGAAAAAAATTCATTCCTTCAAAAGTTATGTAATAAAAATGATTTTTTATTTGAAATTTCAACAGCCTGTATCTTGGAAATGAAGACCGAAAGGACACATGTTCATATGAAGAAAAGGTTTTTTTCGCTCAAAAATGTTCTATTAAATTTTTTTTCCAACCAAAATGTTACACCCTTATATAACAATTGAAACTGACCTTTTACGACCTATGTTTACATAACATTTCGTCTTAAAGATAGGTCTTCTATTCATTGGTAAATTCCTGCTACTATAAATTGACTCACCCTGTATACATTGCAGAATCTCTATTCCTATGAATGGTATGTTCTGAATGACAAGTTGCTTGATTTATCACCCCGTAGCATTTTTAGTGAATTTTTTTTTTAATTCACTAATGAAAAGATTCGTAAGATTCGTATATATATATATATATATATATATATATATATATATATATATATATATATATATATATATATATATATATATATATATATATCGTACCGATAACTCAAAATAATAAAGGACCGATCTTGATCAAATTTGATGGCGACCTTCCTTTTGCAAGTAGCTTCGTTAACCAGGAAAATCGGACCAGGTTTTCCCGGATAATTTTGTGTTTTCTTTCTAAAAAAATGTATATCTCCGGAAATAACAAAGTAGGGGCACGCGTGTTTGTATTATAAAGAGTAAACCATGTACCAAAATTTAGGTCTCTAGGTTTAAAGACCAAAAAGTTATGGGCAGTTAAAGAAAAAAATATATAGTTTTCCTCAAAGCGTCAAAGTCGCGAGTTGAAACGTCAAAATTGACAATGTTTAGGCAAAGAACGTGAAACAAATACGGATTGTTGAAAGAAAATGTTGCAAGAAGAGTGTTCTGCGAACCCATAAGTTTAAGCTTCAACCGTCATTGCCCTTCATTTTACTAAAAATATTTACAGAAAATTCATTTCAAATAACAAATTCAAACAAATTCGTTAATGCATTTTTGCCTTTTTTATCGAAATATGATGCATGTTTGTAAGAAAAAATTTGGACGCAGTAAGTGCGTTTTGGTATCGAATTTTCATTAAATCCTTCAAATTTCAATAACTCAATTTGCTATCAACCTAAGATTTGTTGGCTAGGAAACAAACATTTTAAGTTTATTTTCGGAAAATTTTTGTACATTTTCAAACAATAAGTAATTTTGATAAAATTCATTTAACATCGTGTAAGTCGCATTTAACCCCTTTTAGAAAAATTATTCCTTAGGTTCATCACCATATCGTTTTTGCAGAAAAAGTATTTTGCATCTTACGTCATTTGCTGGCTTTGGCTGTTAGCCAAATATATGTGTGTGTGTGTTTTGTTTATTTAATGTCGGCCTATTTCCGCGACTATCACCAATCACCGACGCCAGGGAGCAGTTTCTCACTATCCTGGAAATTTTGCCCCTTTCTGTAAGGAGGGTAGGGATCTTTGACGTGGCCAACATCGCATGGACACGGGACCAACGGCTTTACGCCCCCTCCGAAGGGCGGAACGTGCAGACATTCAACTTGCTCAAATGCAATGCCAGAACCTCGGTTAATGTTAATGTTACAGTTTGTACTGAAAAAGTGAAAGCAGTACCCTGGGATCGAACCCAGTACCCTTCGGTTCAGAGGCACACGTTCTTACCCCTGAACCACCGAGGTTATTAGCCAAATATAAATCATACTTTTCCATGGCACATATGACTTCGTTGTTTGTCGAAAATCGTTAACTTTTCAAATGTTTTTGAGCTTCGCAAATAAATTATAATATGTTTGTGCTAAATCTGATAGTTAAAAAATGTAGGTCTTAAAAAAAGTATAATGTTTTAAAACTACAGTGAAAACAATATTTTTTAAGTAAGGGGTAATAATGAAATTCCCGTAATGTATGTAAGACCTATTTCTTGCAAGCAAATCTCATATATGGTCTAGTAATTGTGAAAATTGGAATAAACAAAATTTGAAGTAAATAATGTCATTGACAAGATGATTTAAACCTGATTTAGTTTCAGATTAGGTATAATCAAACTAAAATTGCATCCAACAGTCAGAACTAATAACTTACTAGAATTTATTAGAACTCGACATTTCGGGTTCTGTTTCACTTTCAAAAGGTTAAGAAATTATGAAAGGAAATAAACTAAATCTGCTTATTTCTTAGAGCTATATATATATATATATATATATATATATATATATATATATATATATATATATATATATATATATATATATGAAAGTGAAACAGAACCCGAAATGTCGAGTTCTAATATATATATATATATATATATATATATATATATATATATATATATATATATATATATATATATATATATACTGATACTGAGTTTTAGGTAAAGACCAATACCGAAAGGGATAGACGAAATCACAGGCAAATTTTCTGTGTGCTTTTGAACTTCCGCTATAACTTTACCTGCCAAGTGTCCAAATATTTATCTGTATCAAAGACAGAACTTTTGTTTTTTATTGCCTTATTAATCTATTTACTAAGACATTTAAACCAGCCTTTTTTTGTGCAAACGTATGATGTGGGTCATTTGGAATGTAACTTAGGGTGGTAGTTACCTTCCCGTGGTCAGAGAGTCATTATTTTTAATATCTGACTAGTACATCTAGAAAAGGGAGTTTACTGTTAGCTTCTAATTCGTTCTAATTCCATTCATTGCGGACCTCAACTACCACTCTTAAGTTACATTCCACACCATGTTTGCACAAAGAGCGCCAGTTTAAATTTCTTAGTGAAACGATTAATAAAATTTCCGTAGATAAAAATGGAGAACAAATTTGTCTGCCTCTCTTTTGAACCGCGTATCACAAGTGGTCTTGAGAGCATTTTTAAGAAAGTCTAGTGCTGCTAACTTTTTCGACAGAAAATAATTTAAGAAATAAAGATAAAGCCACTGAAATGTTGGGTATCTATGAGATAAGTTGTAAAGATTGTGATCTTAAATACGTTGGGCAGACTAAGAGAACCAATGAGACTAGATTTCTTGAACATCTGGCACAGCTGAGATACGGTAGTGTATAAAAGTCATGCGTGGCACAACATATTTGGGATAATAACCACCACATTGATAAAGAAAAAAAGACTCTTCACAAAAATGTTAGACAACCAGCGAAGCTAGAAGCGTACGAAAGTATTTATATTTCTAGGACAATAAAAAACAAAAGTTCCTTAAACCGAGCTCCGCCACCGGTTTGTAGTTCTCTGTTTGCGCTCTGTCTTTGATACAGATGAATATTCCGAAACTTGGCAGGTAAAGTTATAACGGAAGTTCAAAAACCTCACCCGGCAATTAAAGTACCTACAATACACCGAAAATTTGCCTGCGATTTCGTCTCCCTCTCGGTATCGGTCTTGACGGAAGACTCAGTATAAAAGGTGATGTTTAGTAGTAAGAAGTTTAGAGTTTTTCATCCTCTGATGAGGCTAACTTGTGTTGTGGTGATTTGAGTTCTCCAAGTGTACTAACAAGTATAACTACTATAATGTTTGCAGTAATAATGCAGTCTTTATTAGTTAAAGATATTAATGTCTAATTATTCTTTGCAGTAACGGAAATCCAGTGCACCTTCGCAAATAGCAACAGTGTAGGTTCAAGGGACACCATCATAGCCAAACTGAGGAAACCAGATGGATTCAAAGGTCATCCACTCTTCGCAGATGACAGAGCGGTCGATCCTGAAGATGATCCTGTATGCCAGATCAGGCCCGATCTTTCAGATCCATCGGGACTCAGATATAACCTCAAAATCAACGACTTCAAGAGGTGCGGGGTCCTTAAGAGAAATGTAAGTTTATCATAAGAAAAACACAGCTTTTCAAATCTGCACTGCTATAGAAATAAAATGCTGGCTTATTAATTGTCTCATTTTGTAAATTATTATATCACAATCTAACGGTGATGTGGCGCTATCGTCGCAACTACGATTATCTCTTCGTTCCACTATAGCTGCCAAACGTCATCAGTAATGACAGGTGTTCTAGAAATTTCCCCCACTCGTTCGTTTTTTCAGCTATGTGTCCTTCAAATAATATTGTCAGTAAATTATCATGTCTTAGAACATTTAGAAAAAAACAGGTACAAAGATTTAACATAACGTGCTTAACATTATTACATAAACAACCTTAAATTAATACAATCAAAACTAACTATTGTATCGCAGGTTTAACACTCCTAATCAGCAACAAACTGCTGGTAACGGACTAGTACAGGCAATAGAGAATTTTTTGTGCATTAAACTACAGGAGTTATTTTTTTTTTTGATAGATAGGTTCAGAATTACGTACTCAATGTAAAAACACAAAATCCTTACAAATTAGGAGGGCGGAAGTGCCGCAATTTTGAGAAAAACCCTTTCGGCCTAATCTTCGTAATCGTACGCTTTAGGCCAAAAATGGTAATGGCCTTTATTGTAGATAATTGCATTTCTCATCTTTTTTGTTTAATAATTATTTTTGTATCACTCACCGTTTACAACTTATACGACTATAAGCATTCATTTATTGACTTTTTTACCTATATCTTTGTTAATAATTGTTTAAAAAATAAAATGCTTATAACTTAACTTTTCAATCGACAAATTTTCTAAAACTTTTACTTAAACCTTTTTTTCTAAAATTATTATTAGTGCATTTTCTTTAAAAGAATTTACAATGAGGAGACCCCGACTTTTGAATTTTGAAAAAAAAATTGAAATAGGCGCTAATTATGCCCCTTAGAACACATACTCGGGGTCAGTTTTAATTTATATATACATACATATATATATATATATATATATATATATATATATATATATATATATATATATATATATATATATATATATATATATATATATATATATCACACGGATAACTCAATGGGCCGATTTTAATTAAATTTGGTGAATACCTTCCTCTTGTAAGTGGCTTGGATAAGTTCGTTAGCCAAGAAAATCGGTCCAGGTTTTCCCGGAAAATTTTGTGTTTTCTTTCAAAAAAAAAATCATATCTCCGGAAATAACAAAGTAGGGGCAACTAGATTTGGTACACGGGTTTATGTCATTATATGTAAATTAGCTACCAAAATTTAGGTCTGTAGGTTCAAAGACAAAAAAGTTATATATATCTCCGCAAATAACAAAGTAGGGGCACGCGTGTTTGTATTATAAAGAGTAAACCATGTACCAAAATTTAGGTTTCTAGGTTTAAAGACCAAAAAGTTATGGGCATTTAAAGAAAAATAAATTGGGGTTTTCCTCAAAACATCAAAGTCGCGAATTAAAACGTCAAAATTGGCAACATTTACGCAAAGAACCTGAAACTAATATAAGCTATGGAAAGAAAATGTCTCAAGAAGAATGTTTTACAAAGCCTGAAATCTAAGCTTCAACCGTCATTGTCCTTCATTTTACTAAAATATTTCCAGAAAAATTTGTCGATTGAAAAGTGCAACATTTAACGCGTTATAACTTTGAAGATATTGATTTTAGAAAAAAAAGTTTTAAGTAAAAGTTCTAGAAAACTTATCTATTGAAAAGTTAAGTTACAAGCATTTTATTTTTTAAACAATTATTAACAAATATATAGGTAAAAACTCCGGACGCAGCAAGTGCGTTATGATAGTGAATTTTCATAAAAATGTTTTTAATTGCAAATATGTGTGTTTCCTTTTTAAGAAAGCATGCATCAATTTTGGTTACCAGTATAACCTATATAGTAAAAACAATGTGCCATGTTTCATAAAAATAACTTTATTGTGTGAAAATGTACAAAAATTTCCAAAAGTAAACTTAAAGTGTTCCCGGAAAAACTCGTTTCTTGGTCAACCTTATAGGTTAATAGCAAATTGAGCTATTCAAATTTGAAGCATTTAATGAAAATTCGCTACCATAACGCACTTGCTGCGTCCCGAATTTCTTTTCTTACAAACATGCATCGCTGAAAAATTCAAAAATGCAATAACATAAGGCGTGTTTGATTAAAAAAAAAGAAAATTTGTATCACCAACGACTTATGGGCCATCCTGTGATTGTAGAAATATTTTTTTAAGATGTAGCTCAAGACACCCTATAATTAATATATACAAATTTTCTTCATATCTTGTATAATAACGGATATATTGAGCTTTATTGATTTTTTACGAAAATTCGACAAAAATTATATACCATTAAACGATAAACTCTAAAGCTAAGGCTACTGCCAAGCATCAGAGAAAGGGTCTATTTGAAATGAATTTTCTGGAAACATTTTAGTAAAATGAAGGACAATGACGGTTGAAACTAAGACTTCAGAGTTTGTAAAAGATCCTTCTTGAGACATTTGATTTCCATATCCCGTATTAGATTCAAGTTCTTTGCCTAAATGTTGCCGATTTTGACGTTTTAAATCGCAACTTTGACGTTTTGAGGAAAACCCCAATTTATTTTTCTTTAAATGCCTATAACTTTTTTGTCATTAGACCTACATAGCTAAATTTTGGTAGGTGGCTTACCTATAAGGATATTAACTAGCGTACCCTTACTTTGTTAATTCCGGAGATATAAATTTTTTTCGAAAGAAAACACAAAATTTTTTGGGAAAACCTGGGCAGATTTGCCTGGCTAACGAACTTATCCAAGCCATTTGCAAAAGGAATTTTTCCACCAAATTTAGTCAAAATCGGCCTATTATTTTTTGAGTTATCGGTGTGATACATATATATATATATATATATATATATATATATATATATATATATATATATATATATATATATATATATATATAATATATATATAAAATATATAAATATATATATATAATATATATATATATATATATATATATATATATATATATATATATATATATATATATATATATATATATAAACATATAAAAATTGACACGGACCCCGGATATGTGTTCTAGGGGGCCTATCTCGCGGTCATTTGAAGAAATTTTTTCAAAATTCAAAAGTCGGGATCTCCTCATTAGTGAATTTTTTTTAAAGAAAATTCACTAAAAAGTCAATAAATGAATGCTTATAGTCGTATAAGTTGTAAACGGTGAGTGATACAAAAATAATTATTAAACAAAAAAGATGAGAAATGCAATTATCTACAATAAAGGCCATTACCATTTTTGGCCTAAAGCGTACGATTACGAAGATATAGGCCGAAAGGGTTTTTCTCAAAATTGCGGCACTTCCGCCCTCCTAATTTGTAAGGATTTTGTGTTTTTACATTGAGTACGTAATTCTGAACCTATCTATCAAAAAAAAAAAAATAACTCCTGTAGTTTAGTGCATTATGGACAAGAGTAAAGGGCTCCTCTATTGCCTGTACTAGAGTTAGTATGTGTGTATGTACTTACTTCCCTGAAAAATGATTCCATAGCTTTTTAAATTTATTGTATGTATCTATCTCCTTAATTTCTTTCGGCAATTCATTGTACGTTACAATATCATTTCGTATAGGATTTCTGAGGCAAATATTGTTTCGATGGTAATCAGTGTGTAATTTGCTATAGTTCCTGTGAATTTTATTATTGTAATGTATATTAGTTTTGGTTTTATGTAGTGAATGTTCTATTTTATATTTTAACTTACATTGTTCTATTTTTAAGATTTGTTGTAACAACTCAGTGTTTTTCTATACATTGCTACTTGATGTGTTATACTCAATGTTCAATAAAACATTTATTACGTTATTCTGCAGTCTCTGTTGTTTATCAAATAACACCGAACCCCACATGCCTCAAAAATTTATCAGCTATTTAAATATGGTGTGGAAGTCCGCATAATATATGGTACATTTTACCTGTGTATCCATATAATCCCTGCGTCTACATACTGCTCCCACCATGGGGATTATTTTGGCTTTAATGTGATCCAAGTGCTTATCCCACAATAATTTATCATCTATTACCAAACCTAAATATTTTATACTATCGACTCATTCAATTCTACGATTAAAAATTTCTATATTTGTGTAAGGTACTATCTTGTTTTTTGGCTAAATGTCAAACACTGTTTTAGTTATACTTACTGCTAGTTAGTTCCAGTAGCGGCTCGTGCCTTAATGCATTGGGGGTGCGCAAGAAAAAAAAATGAAGGGCTCGCCTCTTTTTTCCCCGAAAAAGTATTATAAAAAAACCTGCTTACTAAACTTAATAATTATTAACTACTTACCAAGTTTTCCTCTAGTTATAGATTATAGTAGTGAAAAAGTCATTTCCTTTGATAATTACTATCACAAATCACAATTCTGTCAACACTCAGCATTCACTTTAGTTTATAAGTTGTAACATAACGTACTATCTATCTATCTATCTATATTTTAGATTATTGGCCACGGTTTTGAACCATTAGCACATTTAAACCCGAATTTTTAGTCAGAGTGGCTGCCCCGAATCTGTGAATAAATTTAATGTGTTCATCGGATCTTTACGCATCACATTTTAGCTTTTTATTTAATCTTATCTAAACCTTTTAATTACTCAGCCATCTACCTACATATTTAAATAAAGATCCACTCTGCGCGATCTTACACTCATATTCACACAAGTACACATAATGTGTAGAGTTATATTTACAATTTGCACCTGCAATATTCTGTATCTATTTAACTAATTATTACTAGATTATATTAAAGGAAAATAAAATACAGGGACACAAATCTTCTGCGTCTTAGGGGTCTATCTAGACGACTTTATATAACTTACACAGATGGTTGACCCTGGATAAATTAGGAAAACAGATGGTTAGACAAAAGGATAGTTAAAACTATGTACAAAGTTCCAAGTAGCTACTACGAAATAAAATTACAACCATTAAATATATATACCCAAGTTATAAATATGTGTATTTATAATCAAATATATATCAATATTTCCCGTTGAAAGTAAGTGTGCCAAGTTAAAAGGACACGTAACACAGCGTGTCCGCACAATATTTTCAACAAATATTTGAACCTGTACCCTAAAATTTGTACAACCCATCAACATATGCTCTATGTCCCCCAACTCGCCACACTCGCAATTGGGATCGTCTTTTAAATTTATTTTATATAAGTATGAAGGTACCAATGCATGTCCAAATCTTAGTCTACAAATATTTACTACGACTAGTCTATCTAATATTTCGTTTTTAAACCAGGGTATCCTAGGTGGAAAAGGTTGCAGCTGTTTATAGTAAAATCCCGTACTATTGTTTTTGTATCTTTGTGTCCATTTTTCTTTAAGAGAATTAAATAGGTAAGGCAAAATATCGGAGCACGGACATAGATAGGTTAATTCTTCTCCTGTGTAAATAGATTCCTTAGCCAATGTATCCATTGTTTCATTCTGTAATATCCCACAGTGTCCTTTTATCCAGCATAAGGTAACGTCTTTGCCTTCTTCTTGTAACAAATACAGATGTTTTATTAACTCAGCTATCAAATAGTTGTTGACTTTTGTATTTGCTGTAAAATGATTTATTTTATCAAGGCAACTCTTACTATCTGTGAAGATAACCACTCTTTGCTTGCACTGTTGTTTTACATACTGTAATGCTTCTAAAATTGCAACTATTTCTGCAGAATATATGGACAATTTAGCCATTAGTCGAAATGTTTTTCTAATTTCACCTTCCGGGACATAATAGGCACAGCCAGTAAAGTTGTTTTGTTTAGAACCATCGGTGAAGATATGAAGGGAATGTGGAAATTTAGACGTTACATCACATTTAAATACGAGATTACGAACGTTACTGGGGAAGTCCTTGTAATTCTGTAAATATGTTACTTTCAGTGGTTTCTTTGCTTGTATATTTATGTTATATGTCGGACATACTCCATTTTGATATAGATCACCTTTATGTGGCAAAATATTGTGGTAAGCTGTTACAATTATAGAAGGGGGTTTATAACACTGGCGTGAAGATGTTGTATTAAATATATATGCTTCGTTTACTGTTTCTATCAAGTCACTCCCTCTTGTATATTCTTTTATAAGAAACCTAGTAGCCAAATTTTCGGCACATATTTTTGAGGACGTCTTCGGCTAACAAGCAGTCAATTGGTGTACTATTCAGAGAGCCAATGCATAAGCGAAGGCTTTTATTTTGAATCGTTTCTAGTTTCTTTATGTGAGTTCTACTTGCGTACAGGTAGAATATACACCCGTAGTCTATCTGCGATCTTACAAAGGACTTGTAAAACATTATACTTATATTGGGATCAGCTCCCCATTTTGTGTGATTTATAAGCCTTATAATATTCAGTCCCTTTTCTGTTTTTTTCACTACTTTTTGGATGTGAGTTTTCCAAACAAGCTTTCTATCAATAATCAACCCAAATTAACAGATGTTTTTACTTCATAAGCTTTACTGCAGATAATAACAGACTGAGGTATAACATAACATACCTATACTTATTCCTTAAACGAAAAATCCATACGTCTATTTTTGATAGCCACAAACTGTTCTAAAACTATCTAATACTAACACTATATTTTAGACTATATTTAATTATCGTTGTTTCAATTACGTAATATTTTGCTGTATACAAATCAATATTAACATTGCTTTAAGAAAGATAATACGGTCCTGGCGATAAAATAAGCGATTACGCCTGTGATTCGAGAACAGCATAACTGTATGCCGAGTCCCACCCTGGTCTGTTAAGCTGGAGCGATGTGGGCAAGGTCAAATATTCTATTCTCACAACATCAAAGGGCGGCCCTACAAGATTCAGTGCTGGGTCTTATTATGCTGTGCTGCAAGTGTGTAATTTTAAATCGCACAACGGGATTGCTTATTTAGTCGTTTTTAACGAAGATAGTCGATCATTTCGCATTGAAGTTTCCCATTTAGTTAGAGCGCGCAAGAATACACACCGACGCAGGATGGATGTATATATCGTCGGCAACCATTAACACACTCTACTTCCTCTCATTCTGTATTAATGGCTGCCGACTCTGCGATCCTCGATATACTAATTTTGTTTGTATTTGTAGATTTCAGGAGGTAAAAAAATAAAAACTTATTAAAATGTAGCATAGCAAAAATATTATTTTTTCCCGGGCAGGCGGCAGTGCGCGCGCTCGGGCGAACTTATTGAGGAGCCGCCCCTGGTTAGTTCTGACTGAGTCAATTACAGTATTTCCGCAAATCCTCGTTTAATCCTCGGAGAACAGTATCATCAGCATAAGTGAAATATTGCGCTGCTAACTCAACATTTCTTAAACTTAACACATACAAAGAATACAAGGTGACCCCAGGACAGATCCTTGAGGAACCCCTGATTTTGGTTCTAATAAAGAACTACAGTATTGGTTCACTCTGACAAAGTGCTTCCTATACAAAAGGTACGATTCAATGGTAGCTAAGAATGGTCCTCTTATCCCCAGCAGCTCAAGTTTCTTGATCAAAGTTTGATGGTCCACTGTATCAAAAGCTTTTCGCAAATCTATGTAAATTGCCACATCACTTTTTTCTGGTCAAGACCGGAACTAAAAGCATCAATAAGGTTAACGGCAGCACTTAAAGTATTACTTTTTGGCAAAAACCCATACTGGAATCTATCCATTTTCACATATTTGTCAATAAATGTCATTATTCTGTTTTTTATGATAGTCTCCAGTATTTTTGAGAATACGCTCTTGAAGCATATAATTCTATAGTTTTAAATTACGTCTCTATTTCCTGATTTATGTTAAAGAATACCCTTATTCACCTTAAGTTCCACGGGAAATATGCCTGTTCTCAATACATTGCTAATCAAATTTCTCAATAACGGAACAATCAAATTAAACAATATTTTTAGGCCTCTGGCAATGACATCATCGTATCCAGCTGCAGCATTCATATTCCAATTGTTTATAACCTTTCCTATTTCTTCTGAAGTTACCTCGCCTACATAATCACTGTAAATCCATGTTTCCGTTAAGATCAATATATCAATGTAAAATTTGACTTAATCCAGTTTATGCCATAAACTTTTAATATTCATGTATCCAAAATGTCTTCAGACAGTGCGATTCAATTTTTTTAAATCTTCTTCGTCCTGTATGAGTATCACTTTACTACCGTCCTCTTTCTTTATGTATATTTATTTATTTATTTGTTTGGATACCAACGGGGTTGCCCCTAAACAATATTTTTAGGTCTCTGACAGTCACTTCATCGTATCCAACTACAGCATTCATATTCAAACTATTTATAACTTTTTCTATTTCTTCTGAAGTTACCTCGCCTACGTAAATTGAATTGTCACAATATACAGGTGTCTCTAAAAGGTCTGTACAAAATGCTATGACAGATTCCTTAGGCTAAAACATAAAGATCTAGCCCAATTTTCCTCAGTCCAAAAGTTGATAGTTTTTGAAATACAGTATGTCGAAGTTATAATTTGTTGAAACTCCTTTTTAAATATCTGTCTTAGTATGAAATTTGGTACCTAGGGTTTCTTTAGGATGAGCAATCCATGTTTGATTATAGTTTTGATGTACCTTGCAGAGGGCGTTACCAGCAGCCCTTTGTCTACATTTAAAGCTCAATAACTTTTTTCTGCCTCGGTATATCAAATTTCTTATCAGAAAATTTTATTACCTGATATCTTATCTTCCAAAATGGTACCGTTAACTGGGGTGACTTCGGACAGATTTTGGACTTTTTTATCAATAACCTTTTTTCTAACGAAGCAATCGTTCTGAAATTTTAACTCAATATAGCTCCAACATTCACCTCAATGGTGATCAAGTGAGATTGTTGATTTTTTAATCAAAAACATTTTTTAAAAAATTTTGAAAAGTGTCCGAAGTCACCCCATAGGGTGGGGTGACTTCGGACACGTATTTAAAACAACAGGAAATCGATGTCTTAGTGATTTAGGGGTGACTTCGGACAAAAAAAATTTAATTTTTAAGGAAATGGGAAGTAATTGGAAGGAATTGAAAGTCAAAATATGCATAAAAATAAACACTTTATTCTCAAAAAAAAACAAAAAAAATAAAAAAAATTATTCTTATGAAATATTTGGAAACAAAAAACAAAAAAATCTTTCTTATGAAATATTTGGCAGGTACAGTCACAGTCACTCTAAAATAATATTCTTTGGTAAATTCACAAACTTATAGCGATCTCTTCTAAATTCTTTAAATAACAGTCTCTGATAAATTTCAGACTCCCCAATGATGCTGTTGTCACTAAATGTTTTCTTTCGAAGAAAACTAACTGAGTAGCTTTGCCCTTCTTTCGCAAGAAGTTTTCCCACGTAATATTTATTTTTGGAGGAATTTTCAACGGGCAATTCAACGACGACAAAGTCATTTACAGCTAGTTCTTCTGAGATGTCTTGCTGAGAGATATTTTCAGAGCTTTCATCAGCCCCTTCTGTATTTTCTACTTCCATATCTAAGCGTAAATCAAAGGATGATTGAGAAGGAAGCATCTTATTTATTTTTTTGATTTGATTTGCTAGAAGAGATAATGGAAGATCATCCTCGACATCATCGGAATCGCCGTCGCATGCAATATCTATGGGTTTTTTACTCGGTTTTTTACCCATTTTTCTTTTAATCCCAGATACAGATGGAGTGTTTTCTTCACTCGGTTCACTTTGTCGATTATCTGGGATATCTAAAAGTGTGATCTCACGTCCAGGTGGAATATTGACACGCCTCCTTCTTTTGGGTTTTGTTTGTTCCGGCGTTCTATTTTCCTTCAAAAATTGTAGTAAGCTCTCGTCTATCTTATGAGGTAAATTAGTTTGGTCAGTCTCAGATATTTCTTCGGGTAGGCGTTTTATAACCTGTTGAGGACAGAGCGGAAAAATGCCCCCAGCTCTAAAACCAGACAAGATATTTTTTTTGAGCTAGCTTCTATTGACGCTAATGTCCGTTTAAGGAGGTTTGGAAAATCGCATTTTTGGAATGGCCCTCTTCTCTTTGTCTTTCATTCTGTGAGAATTTTTCTCCAGGCTTTTTTCAAAGGGCCAAAATAGGCAATGTCTAGCGGTTGGCAAAGATGTGTTGAATTTGGCGGGAGCAAGATAAATTTGATATTTAGGCGTTCACATTCTTCGATAACATCAACAGTAATGTGGCTTGACAAATTGTCACCAATGAGCAATTTTGCTCCATCTTTTTTCTTGAAATATGGGATAGCTATTTGTCGAAACCATTCGCGAAATGTGATGGTCTCGAACCATCCTGACTTGCTTGCACTATAGCGGCAACCATCCGGACCATTTTCTTCCCAATCCTCGTATCGATGTTTTGCCTTGTAAACTACGAACGGCGGTAATAATTCCCCACTTGCTGAAGCCGCCATCATAACGCTGATGCTGCTTTTTGATGTATCCATAACTCTGTCACAGTGTTTTGATCCCCTCTTACACACCACCTTAACTTTACCGGGATCGTCTGAAAAGTTTGTTTCGTCATAGTTGACGATTTTCTCGGGGCTAACACCTTCTAAAGAAACCCTTAACTCTTCGAAATAACTTGTCAAAGTTTGTTTATTGACTTGAGCCCTATATATTTTGATATTCGGACAGCATCTTGTTGTCAGCCCTTTGTGGCGATTCAAAAACAATTTCATCCAGTCAGAACCAGGTAAGTTATGTTTAAACTGTGGTATATTTACCCCTTTTTTGTCTAAATGACTCTTAACAATAGTTCGAATATCATATTGAGTTAGGGGAAATCCCCAATGCGCCGCGATATTTATTGTTGCAACCAGCCTTTCCTCTTCTTCTTCCGGTATTTTTGTTTGGCCCCCAACAGATTTACCATGAATCCCCTTTATTCTGTCACTTATGGTGGATTTGGGCACACCATAATATTCTGCCGCCTGTCGCACACTTTCTTTCTTACTTTGGACATCTTGGACTGCTTTCTCCAACTGCTCTGCACGATAATATTGATATCGGCGGCCGCCTAAGACTTTTTTGTAGGTTCGTACCATGTCCGAAGTCACCCCCTATAATGGAGATATTTTCATTATAATAAAAACGATTGAAAATAGAAAAACCACATATTGATGAAAATGTTCTTAAAACAATGGGCTATCACATAATAATAATGAAATAGACCTAAAGTGACCAATATAAAGTGGAGAAAAGTATCTTTTTCCACTTACTGTGTTAGCGAGAAAATCCTATATGCAGAAAAATGCGGTTAAATCGGCAAAACTCTCCCGAACAAGCAAACACGCGCCACGGACGTCTAGACGGAACTAAGAGGGACAGATTTGATCGAGAACAATCGGGATTTCGCGCATCGGTTTGCCGCTAGAAGGACGTGCGCGAAATTACCACGTGTTGTCCGAAGTCACCCCGCCTGTCCGAAGTCACCCCAGTTGACGGTATACCTTGTAGATTTAAATTTGAGCTGCCGTTTCTGTGATAATCGAATTAAAGTGTTTCATTGCGTTCTAAAATTCATCATAGGAACGACAACACATTATCAAGTATTGTCATTAGTTACAAAATAGCACTGTCAAACAATTAAGTCTGACAAGCTGTAACTGTAGTTTTAAAAGTTATCACTTCTTTCGTCAATTTCTCGCTATGACCGTACCCTACACTAACGCAGAAATGACCGATATGATATTAGTTTATGGTGATTGCCAAGGAAATGGTCGGGAATCGGTCAGAGAATATCAAGAAAGATTTCCAAATAGACACGTTCCAAACCATCAAACATTTGCCCCTGTTCAAAGGCGTCTACGATAAACCGGTATGTTTGTACTTGCTAAGTTTGATTATGGACGCAATCGAGCTGTTACAACAGCAAATGTCGAGGTAGAAATTTTGGAACGAATTGAAGAAGATCCGAGTTTAAGCACCAGACAAATTGGTTTGGAACTTGGAGTTTCTAAGGATACGGTGAACAGGACTTTAAGAGAACAGCAGTTACATCCATTTCATCTCCAAACAGTGCAAGAGCTTTTACCTACCTACCTCGCACTAAGACTACACTTTTGTCATTTTATTAATGAAAATATTGAAAATGATCCAAATTTTCATAGAAATATTTTATTCACCGATGAGTGCTGTTTTACAGTAAGCGGTATGACAAATTTACATAATGAACACATTTATGCTGACGAAAACCCGCATGCAATAAAGGTTTTGCATTATCAACGTGAATTCAAAATTAACGTGTGGGCAGGAATTATTAACAGATTTATCATATGTCCTGTCATCTTACCACCTCGCTTAAATGCTACCAAGAGAATTTAGTTAATTTGCCAAATTTATTCGATGAACTTCCAATAGCTGTTAGGCAAAATATCTGGTTCATGCACGACAGTGCAACACCACATTTCACGCTGAACGTCAAAAATCATTTAAATGGCAGATTTTGGAATCAATGGATCGGGAGAGGAAACAATGCTTCTGTAAATTGTCCACATCACTCACCGGATTTAACGCCCATGGATTACTTTTTATGGGAAACACTTAAGCGGTTGGTATATTCTAGACCAATAAACACCAAAGAAGAGCTGTGGGTGCGGGTGCAAAATTCAGTAAAAATTTTACGGTTAGATGCAGAGATCATGGATAGGGTGCAGTTCAATTTTCTCCGTATAATTAATCTTTGTGTAAACGAAAACGAGGGTCACTTTCAACATTTACTTAGGGTGTTATACAACAATTAATAATTTAATAAATGTTTGCTGTTTTGGTTTGTTATTGACTTTGTATCCTACTCCCCTTGCTCTTGACCAATAAAGTTTTAGTGTTGTTGGTCGATTGGTCCTTAAACATGCTGCAATGTAAATTATAAGTGTTGTTGGTCAGTTGGTCCTTAAACATGCTTCAAACTTCGTGGACCAGTCCTAAGCCTAGATAAAGTGTGTTGTTCCTATTTCACTAAACTCCCCATATTGACCATTTGGTTGCTGGATTAGAATATGCTGTGCTATATCTACAAAATGTTCATTAAACGCATCTGCCATGTCTTTGGCTTCATTTGTCAGCGTGTTATTGTATCCTATACTACTAACATTGTTTTTTTTTTTCAGTATTTTTCCCCATGAGATCATTGATTACAGCTATTTTGCTTTTTAGTATTATTACCACATCTATCCCATCTACGTTTGAAGTATCTAGGCTTATTTATAAGATTTTTATGACAAATCAATTTTGCGTTCCCCCTTTTTATTTATTTCAGCAAGCATCTGTCTTCTCTCACATCTTCTAGCAATCGGTTTCGTTGCTTGGCAGCTTCTTCAGCCAGAAGAAAATTCAATTAATACGAAAAAACCGGTTATGAAAACGTTGAAGAACAACCTAAAACATCTAGAATTCAGAAGGGCCACTTGCTCCAGTTAGCTTACGCGCTAGCTACGTCCTTAACTTACCAAAAGAAACCGAACAGCGAGCCCAGAGAAGTAGTCTGCAAATCTGTATGTAATATGGACCAGTTTCACCAAGTAAAGGCAACAACAATCAATGAATACTTACTTTTATTCGTCTTATGTTTTTTTTTCAACAACACACCACGAGGGCTCACAGCCTAAATACTATCGTGCCGTGGGTGTCGATAAGGAGGAAAGAGGCAACTTGTTAATTCTGGACTTGAAGGTTTGGAGGTTCGGAGGAGAAGGAAAAACATGTGCCGCCAAGGAATTGCACGAATTGGGAGTCCTCGGGACAAAAGAGCGGGCATAACAGGATGTTCTATGTCTGGTGACCTGGACAGTAAAAGGGTGCATTCGCTCTGTTTTCCTGGTAGATCTGTTGGGGGCAGCAGGTGGAGGAACTATGGAAGAAAGCTCCTCTGAGCAGTGCCCGTGCAGATATATATAAGAGAGAGAGAGAGAGATCACCAACGGCATGTTGGTGGGCAAGGGATGACAGCCTTTGGGCAAGGGTAGGGTCACCGATGAGACGTATAGCTCTCTTCTGAATGGAGAATATTTCTTGGAGATCCGCAGCGACAGAACCCTCCATGAGTCTGCGATCCTCATCTAATTGGGCTAAAGAGACAGGCTTAGAATATTGTATATTTGAGTGGATGGTGCTGTCGTCCGCGTAACTGTGAACTGGGTTGGATGTGCTAGAGAGGAGGTCATTGATGTGGAGAACAAACAATGTAGGGGCTAAAGCTGAACCTTGAGGGACTCCTGGTTAATTGGATACAGTTTAGAGGAATGGCCATCCACGACAACAGAAATGCTCCGGTTGGAGAGGAAATTTGCTGTCCAGGTAAGCAGCGCTGCGTGCCAGACCTGGTCGAATGCTTTGGATATGTCTAGAGCGACAATCTGAGATTCACCGTGTAGTTCCATAGACTTGTTCCAATAATGGGTAACAAAGGAAATGAGGTCAGCAGTTGATCTGCGCTGACGGAATCCATACTGCATGTCGTGGATTAGACTATGTTTTTCAAGAAATTTTAGTAATTCGGCGTTTATATACTTTTCCATCACTTTAGAGACGACTCAAAGGAGAGAAATAGGCCTGTTCTTGCTAGGAAGCGCTTGGGATCATTTCTTGGGGACGGGTTGTACTCGAGCAGTTTTCCAGTTACTACGGAATATGCCTCTATTGTAAGATGTCTGAAACAGACGAGTCAGGACAGGAGCAAGTTCTGGTGCGCATTTTTTTAGAACAATTGCTGGGATCTCGTCAAGAATAGTGGCTTTCCTGGTATTAAGAAAAGAGATCATCTTTCGTACCTTTTTAGTTTTGAAAATGATATGCGTCATTTTATGCGTGACATTGGGGACTGTTGGTGGTTGAACATTTGAAGGTGGGTCGAGAGTAGAATTGCCGGCGAACAACGAGCCAAAAAGTTCAGCCTTGCCAAGGGCGGTAGGAACAACTTCATCCTCTGAAACAAGAGGTGGGAACGTGCTCTTGCAGAAATTATTCCCAATAGATTTAGCAGCAGTCCAGAAGGTTTTACTGCCGTTGGAGCTTGAGAGGACTTTGTTTTTGATGTGGTTATTAAACGAGTAAACATAGCGGTTTCTTGCGTCGTTAAATATTTGACGATTTTCTTGACTGGGATTGTGTACAAGCGTTTTGTGAGCTTTGACCTTTTCAAGTCTTGCCTTGTTACAGGATTTAGAGAATCAGGGCTTTTGAGTGGCTGAGGAGGTTTTCTGTGTACGTGGAATAAATAATTCCATGCCAGCTTGGATAGTTTCGGTGACGTTTTGTGAGATTTTAGAGGGGTCAGGATGAGAGAAGCAGACAGACGCCTATGGAAATTAGAAAAAGTAATCCCCCATTTCGTCCCAGTTCGCGGAGTTGTAGTGCCAAACGATACGTGGGTGTGATGACTATGTGACCTCGGGTTGCATTGCGCAGGAAGCAGTGACCATGCCGTGGTCTGAGCGACACATAAACAAAAGTGAAACAAGTCGATAACTACGTGTTTTAAAACTGTTTGTTGCAAAAAATATAAAGTGCACAAAAGGTTATTAGGGTAGAAATAACGCAAAGGAAAGTAACTGGGAACGGCATGGGCAGATTAATAAATAGTCAAATTCTCATCTTTACGTTTCTTTGATCACCAATTCCATCACTTATACGAAATAACGGTGTAAATTTTCAAGTTGAAAATTATGTTTACCCAGTAGTTCAGTGCTTTAACTGCTTCGTTACAGTCAGCGAGAATAGGAAATGGAAACGTCGCTAAATCATGCAATAGTAGCTAAAAGTATCCAATCGCAATCTGTTTCCGTCGCTAAATATCATCGCTTTGGCGACTGTGGCCGACGTAAGAAATGACGCGAAATTCAAACCAGCTTTAGGTGCCTATAAAAAGTAATACTGGGTTATATAATTCATTTATTTTTCCAGGGCTTTGTCCACGTCCGAGTGTGGTTCCCCCAATTTCCAGGTGTGGTTATGCAGTCTGATCAGGAATTAATAATCATGTGTAAGCCACCAGAACCAACAGTAATCGAGAATAAGGCAGCAGGATTTGCAGGCAGTTTGTAAGTTCACCACAAATATTTTGCTTTTACTTTTAATTCAAAATAATTTAAGAAAATGTATAGTATAATAGTTCACATTTGGCCTACTTTTTTTTTATATTACACAGTACCTATGTACATTTTAGCCCATTTGCGAGGAAAGATTAAAATAAAATCTGCCTAATGGCAACGACTACCTGCCTTTGCAGCTAAAAGAATTGATGTATGCGGTACAACAATCAAGTTTATCATGTCTTAGGGATACATAGCCTTGCCTTTCATGAACTATTAAGAAACAGCAGTAATCAAAAAATTCGTGCCTTAAATGTTTTTTTAATATACATGACTTGCTTAAGGAGGTTCATTCTTTTATAATTATTCGCTTAATGTATTTTTTATGTAGTCCCCATGGTGCGCGGGTATCTGGTGTTGTGGAGGAGACCCCCGGTCGTCTGGAGTACGAGGTAGCTCTCTACAAGGAAGCCCCAGCTGCCCGCATCACAAACTTGAGCAACACTGAGCTGCCCGTGGACCAGGCAGTACCCATCGGAACCAAGCTGCAACTCAGGGCCAGAATAAGTCCTGAATCAGCGTGGAAATATGTCAAGCTGATGGAGGTGACAGTCAGTCCGGACCCTGATGACCCACATATGATGGGTAGTGTTGCTTTGGTTAAAGACGGGTGAGTAATGTACTTGTTTAAGGAGCGGAGGATAAATTAAGGAATAAACTCGTCGAACTAGGCGAATGTAGACATAAGTAACGGTGTAATTATATCTTTAATAACTCACAAACTTAACAATGCCTACGAACTAACTAAATGAATGAATTTAAACTCGGACTGTTTGCATCGTGAATCTTAATTGAACAGTGTTATTATGTTTACTTAATTAAATCACAAGTTTCGCGTCTTTACATCTTAAGCAATCTAAATTAACTGTCTTTTAATGTTTACCAATAAATACTACTTATAGTTTTTTTAACCAGTTTACGTCCTTCCAAACTTGCAGACTTCAGCAGTCCTGCGTTCTTTGTACGTTGCAATTTTACCTTGTTTACTGTTTATATAATAATGTAATAGTTTCAATGCCAATGTTATCGATACATATATGACCTCTAATTATGTGCAATATTTACATTACTTAGTGTAGATAATTTTCCTAAAACTAATTTCACTTGTTATTTTACTGATCTTAATAATTCTGTTTCTACGATTGCTACTACTCTTCTGAAAACCCTATTGTTCTCTAAACAATACTAATTATTATTAATAAGATCCATACACGGTGCGGCAAAATGATCTGACACATTTCCAGCAACCAGTTCTTGGAGAGTGGTGGGGCCATGGGGTCGCGTTGAAGATGGAATATCGTTTTCATTTGCCGACATGAAATGGACGGGTGAGCATCGTGCTTTCATCGTGAAAACGTTTATTAAGAACGACGAATTGTAGTTTCAACATAAGGAGTTTCGCGTGCACGTGGGGCTTGGTGGTCCTGATATCGTACATACTTCAAACATGATGTTGTTATGGGTTACCAACTTTTAAGCTTGGTAACATCTTTTAAAAAATCAACTTTTCAATTTCTTGGCATCCATTTCCTCATAGTAATGGCTGGTTATCTTTGATTTGAAGAATAATAAGCTGCTTTGCAAGATACCCGATTCACTCCCAATGGAAGTTATTATGAGCCTATGCCCGCTGGTACTTTCAAACCTTATAATAGTCTAAGAGCCGGAGGTGAAAAAATTCTCTGAATTTGCAAAATCTGATTTTTTGATAGTTAATTAGGTACGCTGTGCACGTACACATATTCTGGTCAGTCAAGCGAATCTTAGAACAGGTGCCACAGGTGCGCCAACAAAGATGTGGTTTTTACCGGGGTAATAAAATGAATTTACAAAAGCTGATAATTGTTAGACAGATTCTATATTGTATAACAATAAAAGTTATGTCAGTCAGTCAGCTGCATACGGGAACAGAACTGGTCAGTCAGTTCGAATGTGTGTATGAAAAATAAATAATGTGCAATTTATTTACAAAGCTTGGAAATTTTTTTGTGGGTATATATTGATGTTAAACATTAAAAAAATAGTCAGTCAACTGTTTTATAGAACAACGCCCGTCAGTCAGCGAAAAAAAGATATAAAAATTTCGTACGCGCCGGCGGCGTTACAGGCGGCATGATCGCTCTTCTCCTCCCGTTATTATTATTTAAAATATCAGAAAACTATGATGATACTATAAGTTATTAATTGGTATTTTTATTGATTATATATATATATATATATATATATATATATATATATATATATATATATATATATATATATATATATATTATATGTATGTATGTATACATGTATCAATTATATTAACAGACAATTTATTTATTTATTTAATAAAGTGTAACGGGATAACATTACGAAAAAAATATAAAAGAATTAACTATTAAAACAAACGTATAGTTGCCTTCAAATCTGGCATTTCATTTCAGAAAAAGAATGAAAAAAAAAATTCCCGAATAGCGTATTTCGTGTAGTCATCAAGCCGAATGCGCTTTGTGCACTTGCTTTTAATATTATCAGGAGATGATTGTTGCGATTTGCTTTACGTGTTTTAGAATTCTGTGTACCCTTCTGGTAGATACTTTAGTTTAAATCTCTAAGTTAAAACAACAAAAGTTATAGGCATTTAAAGAAAAAAAATTTGGGTGCCACTGGTGACCAGATAATGGCTCAAGTCGAAAATATTTTGTGTGATTAACAATGTCTATTGAATATTACAGACAAGGATAAGTTTTCTTGCCGAAAAACGTTCAAGAAATTCCAGAAAAATTAATTTAATTTTATAATTTATTTCTTAAAACGCCAAGGCCGCGATTTGAAACGTCGAAACTGACATTGGTTTATACAGTGAGCTGAAACGAATGTGGGTTATGTAGAAAAAATATCGTGAGAACTGTGTTTTACAGAGCTTTAAATTCCTGCTTCAACCGCCATTGACCTTCATGTTACTAAGATATTTGCAGAAAATTCATTTCAAATAGACCTTTTCTCTGATGCCTTGACAGTAGTTTTAGTTGTAGAGTTTGTGGTTTGATAGTTAATAACCTATAGTTTTTTAAGCGCGAACTAGCCCACCTAGAATCCATTCGGGACGCAGCAAGTGCGTTATGGTAGCGAATTTTCATTAAATGCTTCAAATTTGAATAACTCAAGAAATCAGTTTTTTCGGGAACATTTTAAGTTTACTTTCGGTAATTTTTGTACATTTTCAAACAATAAAGTTATTTTGATGAAACATGGCACATCGTTTTTACTATATAGGTTATACTGGTAACCAAATTTGATGCCTGCTTTCTTTAATAAACAAAAATTTTAACAAAATGGAAAACCGACTTCATAAAAAATATTCTAAAACAAAAAATGCACTAAAATGTAGAAAATAATCGCGTATTCTTCTGTCTACAACTTACAATCAACTTATTTTTTTCACTCAATGTACGATCAATGCATTTACCATGCAAGAATGTAGGTATCCACTTAAACTTAACCTCTAACTCCACACATATGTATGACTAACAGACAATTATCAAAATATTTATTTAGAGTTCACCTAAGCAGAAAGTTTTAAATATATGTGTAGACTGCTTAAAAGACAATCAAATTATTAGGATCATATAATGTAAAATTATTGTTATTTTTGGAGTCGGTGTCAGCCAAGATGGGTTTGTAACTACTTACCTGAAATGTATTACTATATAACAATTGGCATACACACTTTACACACATAGACGCAGCACGCAGCCCAGGCGGGTCGATTGCGCGCGCGCGCCCGGAAGAATAGTTGGAGGGGTATAGCCGAGTGAGCGAGGCAAACGCGTACGCCGGCCATACGTCAGTCAGTCAAGAGAAAGAAGCGATAGGAGTTACTTGATTATAAACCGATTGCGATTCTTTTTCATTCTACACCGTCTTTCTTAAGATAATTCTTTATGTTTATTATTATAGCTACATTTTCGTATCAATGTTGCTTGATATTGTCGTATTAAATTTCATTTGTAAATAGGTTGAATTAGGTAATGGGACTTTGTCTTGAGAAAGGTATTGTCACAGCATAATATCTCATTAAAGTTCATTTGTAAATAGGTTTAATTAGGTGTGTGTGTCTTGTTGCATTCAAATTCATTTGTAAAAAGGTTTAATTAGGTATTGGTTTATTGTCGTTTCAAGGTCCCAGGATATTGTCACAGTATATTGTATAAAATTTCATTTGTAAAATAGATTTCATAAGGTATTCTCGTATTATTAATGTAAGGTATATTGTCGTATTTCCTTGGCTGGCACCGACTTCAAAAATAACAATAATTTTACATTATATGATCCTAATAATTTGATTGTGTTTTAAGCAGTCTACACATATATTTAAAACTTTCTGCTTAGGTGAACTCTAAATAAATATTTTGATAATTGTCTGTTAGTCATAGGTATGTGTTGAGTTAGAGGTTAAGTTTAAGTGGGTACCTACATTCTTGCGTGGTAAATGCATTGATCGTACATTGAGTGGAAAAAATAAGTTGATTGTAAGTTGTAGACAGAAGAATACGCAATTATTTTTTACTTTTTAGTGCATTTTTTTGTTTTAGAATATTTTTCTGTGAAGTCGGTTTTCCGTTTTGTTAAAATTTTTGTTTATTTATTTATTTTTATAAGAAACTGAAGCTTTATATCTGATTCAATTAGACGGAAGCGCAACGGTGTGATCCACAATCATCATCAATGTAGTCGAAGTCAATTATATACGCATTATTAAGGATAACTCAAAAACTACTGGTTGGATCCTGATCACATTTATATGAGACCACACGAGAAGCACCAGCTTTCAAATAAAAAAAGATTCATCAAAATCGGTTCACCTAGCAAAAAGTTCTGAGGTAACACACATAAAAAAACATACAGTCGAATTGAGAACCTCCTCCTTTTTTTTTGAAGTCGGTAAAAAAAAACACACATATTGGCTATTAAAAAACATTTTTTGAAAATTCACTACCATAACGCACTTGCTGCGTCCAGACTTTTTTTGTTATTATTTGTCCTTTATGGTCCGACATCGCCATGCCATAATTTGTTTTTATTTGAATTTTTGACAAAAAGTTATTTGTTATATCTTGGTAGGTGTGTACATTGCTTGAAAAGCTTCGTTGGCCAGGAAAATCGGACTAGTTTTTTCGGCAATATTTTCAGTTTATATTATAAAGTTATTTTGATGAAATATAGTACATTGCTTTTACTGTATAGGTTATACTGGTGACCTAATTTGATGCCTTTCATCAAAGAGGGATAGTTTTGCTATTCAAAATATGTTTATGAAAATTTGTTACCATAACGCACTTGTTGAGTCCAGACTTATTGTTTGTTGGTAATTTACAGAAACTGTATTTTATCGAATTACAATCGAAAACACGTCCACTCTTTATTGAATGCGCGAATCAATAAAATAACAGAATTGATTTAGTCCAGAACTTCCACCTAATTGAGGTTATAAAAACAACTTAACTAGAAAATCAAGATCTCATGACGCTTCAATAAACAACTAAACATGACTCAGCACCTTCTATATTTATTTATGTAAGTGGAATTATTTTTTGTTGATTTTTGGGCTGAACAAGTGTCTCTTGAATTAAAGTTATAATCAATGAACAGAGAAGAACTGTAGTTCCATCGGTGTTTACATTCAATAAACCGTGTACTACAGGTAGAGTGACCTCATTAAAATTATTTAAGCGTACCATTGCCAATGGTGCCTAAAATTATTTGTATGAATTAATGTACCATTTGGCCAAAATATCAGAAATCATTTATTATTGAAAATTCACACGCATGACGTAAAGTCCACATATTAGTCTTTTTGAAATAATACAACAAGAAATTTGACACTTGAAATATTTCTTCTTACGAATTCGCAAATTTTAAATCTAGTGGGCGGGTATTTATATATATATATATATATATATATATATATATATATATATATATATATATATATATATATATATATATATATATATATATATATATATATATATATATATATATATAAACACACGGGTATACCACGATAAGTGAATATTGGAACCTGCGATGATAGGTACACTTTTGGAGAACCCGACATTTTTAAAGATTTGACGATCGTTTCACTAACAAGGTTGGCGTCATCAGAGGATGTATTATCTTTTAAAACTGTAAACTATTAAAAATATTTTCTCTAGGACTTGGGTTATATTCCAGGCTTAGCTTACATTATTTTTCCTAAATCATATTTTTGTATCCTATACATTCTTCACTGTCTCCTACATTACGAAGGCAAACATTGATGACTGAGTCACCTTTTTGTTGCCTGGCACCTTTACGCATAGGGTTCTTGCTCACTTTTCCTGAAAATGAGACATATCCATTGGTAGGTGGTAATGGACTTTTCCTTTACGTGATAGTAAAGGATGTTTTCCACGCCCGATGAGATACCACCCCTTACATCAGGTGAAGTCCCAACAGACGTTTCCGGTTCTGGTGTATGAGTCGGTTTCCCTTATAAACAAAAATGATGATGGCTCCTCCTTGTACAAAAGATTTCGGAGATAAAATACCCCTCCATTCGGATATCCGAGAGAGGGGTGTGCAGGTGGCGCCGGCATCAAGATTTAACATATCCTTCTCGAATATATGTGGCCTAAATTCTAGCCTGAACTCCGTCCACCATTTCCTCCAGGCTAATAGGCCCCAACTCCTCTTCCTCGCCGAAACCCAAATCAGTGCCAAACAGCCACTAATCACCTTAATTTCCCGGGGTATGAGCTCCTTACTTTCTTTAGATTGCATGGAGGCGTGTGCGCATAGGTCCGTAGCAATCTACTCTACTCCAAGCTGGAAGAAAAGACATACTTTGGATGAAACTCTCTCTCAAGGCTGCAACTAAATTCATCTGTTGCATTTACCAGTCATCTTCTGACAACAACTTTGTCCAGCTCCTCGACTACCTTTCTCAAAAAACCGACCATCTGATTTCTGAATATCCTTCCCCCGACGTCACTATTCTTGGTGACTTCAATGTCCATAACAAGGAACAGCTAGCATCTTCAAAAACCGATCCATAAGGGAGAGCAGCGGAAGCCTTCGCAGTCGGCAATTCTTTATCCAATATGGTTCAGCAACCTACTTACTCTCCTCGCGTCCCAACACACAGCTCAAATACCTTGGATCTCCTCTTTACTACAAAACCTGAATGCTATAAAACATCAGTCACTGCCCCGCTTGGTCGCTCAGACCGCGGCATGGTCACTGCTTCCTGCGCAATGCAACCCGAGGTCACACAGTCACCACACCCACGTATCCTTTGGCACTACAACTCCCCGAACTGGGACGAAATGCGGGATTACTTTTCCTCATTTCCATGGGCGTCTGTCCGCTTCTCTCATAAGACGTTACCGAAATCATCCAAGCTGGCATGGAATTATTTATTATATACACAGAAAACCTCTTCAGCCACTCAGAAGCCCTGGTTCTCTCAAGCTCCAACGGCAGCAAACCCTTCTGGACTCTTGCTAAATCTATTGGGGATAATTTCTGCAAGAGCACGTTCTCACCTCTTGTTTTTGGGGATGAAATATTTACTACCGCCCTGGGCAAGGCTGAACTTTTTGCCTCGTTGTTCGCCGGCAATACTACTCTTAACCCACCTCCAAATGTTGAACCACCAACAGTCCCCAATGTCGCGCATAAAATGACGGATATCATTTTTAAAACTAAAAAGGTACGAAAGATGCTCTCTTCTCTTAATGCCAGGAAATCATCTGGCCTTGACGAGATCCCAGCAATTGATCTCAAAAAACGCGCACCAGAACTTGCTCCTGTCCTGACTCGTCTGTTTAAGATATCTTACAATAGAGACATATTCCCTAGTAACTGGAAAACTGCTCGAGTATAACCCGTCCCCAAGAAAGGATCAAAAGCGCTTCCTAGGAACTACAGGCCTATTTATCTCCTATCAATCGTCTCTAAAGTGATTTTTTTTTTTGTTCCCTCAGGGCTCGTCCGCGGCCTTGCCGCCCCGATAGCACCGCAACCCTTGGTTGATTGTGCATACCCCTAGTCTTACTCCACCCATTCCAAAATCACTGTGCCTTGAACTAGTCTGCACAGCGATTGGTAGGGTGAAGTTTTATATTGCTCTGTCTCCGGTCTAGAGTGACCGTAGATCAGTTGTCTTTTCCGGTCCAGAGCTATACACTCGCACAAGATGTGCTGGGCTGATTCCTCCCCCTCGCCGCAGAGTCTGCATGCGAGGTCCCCTTCGAACCGCCCTATTTTATGTAGGTGTTTCTTGACGGCCATGTGTCCCGTCAAGAGACCTGTTGTGTTTCTGAGCTGTCCTCTGCTAAGGTTTAGCAGCTCCACAGCTCTCTTTGAACTGGGTCCGTCAATTATTGACTTCCCATGTCTGAGCCCTGGACAGTCCGCCCAGTACACCTTGTGTTGGTTTCTGACCCAGGACTTAATGGCTCCCCTGGCAGTGCTCTTTGACACGCCCAGAGCCGGTTCTGGTCCCATAAATGGTTCTGCTGACCCCCTCTTTGCGAGACTGTCAGCTTCTTCATTGCCTTTGACCCCCGAGTGACCCGGCACCCAGATGAGGGTCACCTCATTCTGCCCAGCCAGGTCGCTCGTCTCGTCTCGGCACTCACTCACCAGCCAGGAATTTACCCGTGGGCTACTTAGTGCCTTAAGGGCTGCCTGGCTGTCTGTGGCTATGAGGATCCGCTTGTTGGTGTAGCCCCTCCTCTTGTTCTCCCGCACACAGTGCAGGATGGCGTACATCTCGGCCTGAAACACCGTTGCATGGGCTCCGAGGGAAATACTGTGACTTACCCTCGGTCCTTCCGAGTAAACACCTGCCCCCGTCCCACGCTCCCCGCCAGATCCGTCCGTGAACCAGACGAGCGCGTCCCGTGGTATGCCCGGTGTCTCCTCCCGCCATGCCCCGCGATCAGGGATTTCCACTGTGAAGTTGTTTTCCCTGCACATTCGCGGGCTCGCGAAGTCTGACCTCATTTCAAGCATGGGTTCCTTTACGATCTCCTGAATTTTGCAGTGGCCCCTGAAGCCTGGGTTGATCTTCAGTCTACCATTGCAGGCTAGTCTGTATAGTCCTAGCCTGGCCTCTCCCATAATAACGAAGTGTAGGGGGGGTAGATCCAGCAACACCTCCATGGCGGCTGTTGGGGTTGAAGACATGGCCCCTGTGATGCCTAGGCAAGCCATCCTTTGGATCTTGCCTAGTTTTTGTTTGGCACTGGATTGTGTCACCTTAGGCCACCAGACCAGTGCCGCATATGTTAACGATGGTCTGACCACCCTTGTGTACAGCCAGTGGGCCATACTAGGTCTTAGTCCCCACGTTTTTCCATATAGCCGCCTAGTGACGGCTAAGGTCATGACTGCCTTACGCAGTATTTTTCCAATGTGACCATTCCAGGTTAGCTTAGAGTCCAATACGACCCCAAGATATTTTACCTCCCTGGCCATTGGAACGCTCCTACCGTATAGAGTGAGAGTTCTGTGGCTTTCACACTTCCTCCTCCTCGTAAACGGCACGACGGTTGCTTTCTCGGGGCTCACCCCGAGCCCTTGATCAACCGTCCACCCTTCCACCACTTTCAGTGCAGTCTGCATACGCTCCCACACTGCCTGTGTGACCTTTCCTCGGACTATGATGACAATGTCGTCCGCATAGCCCTGTACCTCATACCCCCCTCCCGAGAGCCTCCCCAGCAGGCCGTCCACGACTAGACACCAGAGCAAGGGAGACAGAACGCTCCCCTGCGGACACCCCGCCGCGACCCCCGCCAGCAGAGTCCCTCCCGCGAGTGAGGTGAACACCGCCCTGTCCCTGAGCATGGAACCGATCCACCTGCAGCAGGTCTCCTCTATTCCACGCTCCCGGGCAGCTGCCAGAACCGATCCGAACGAGGTGTTGCTAAAGGCCCCCTCTATGTCTAGGAAGGCCCCCAGCGCCACCTCCTTGTTCTCCAGCGTATTCTCCAGTTTCAGCACCAGTTGGTGCAGTGCTGTTTCTGTTGAGAATCCTGCTCTGTATGCATATTGTCCGCAGTGTAGAGGATATGCTTCCAGTACACCGCCCCTAATGTGCCGGTCGAGCAGTTTTTCCACTGTTTTCAGCAAGAAGGACATGAGACTTATTGGCCTCAGGGACTTTGCCTGGTCTGTTGGACGCCCAGGTTTAGGAATAAATACAACCCTGGCCAGTCTCCATGCCCTCGGAATGTACCCCAGAGCCAGGCTGGCCCTCATAATGAGGGTAAGCACCGGCGCCAGTATATCTATCCCCTGTTGGAGCATGATGGGCATTATTCCATCAAATCCCGGCGATTTGTATGGCTTAAAGCTGTTAATGGCCCATCTGATTTTGCTCCAGGTAACCACCTCTTTAGCGACTGTCCAGTCTACTCTAGATGCCCGCCTATAAGGCGCCTCTATTTCTGAGTGTTCCCAGTCCGGAGGTGATTGGTTTATTATGTTACAGCCGGGGAAGTGCGTCTGGAGTAAAATTTCCATAGTTTCCTCCCCCGAGCTTGTAAAGCCTCCCGTGGGTGTTCTAAGGGAGCCTATGTTAGTCTGAGGGCCCTTAGACAGGATCTTGTGTAGTCGAGCACTCTCGGACGTGTTTTCCACTTCTTCGCAGTGCCTCCTCCACGACTCCTTCTTGGCGTCCCTCAGTCTTTTGTTATAGGTCGATAGGGCCTGTCTATATTCATCCCATGCTCCCGACCTTTTGGCCGCGTTAAACAGCTTACGAACCTGCGTCCTCCTTTGCCTGAGGTCCTCGTTCCACCATGGGACGTTCCTGGTGGACACCCTCATTTTCAGGGGGCAGTTGGCGTTATAGGCCGAGGTAATTGCGTCTCGCAATTGGACTGCTGCAATCTCGAGGTCTATTGAATCCCTTATGGCCCTCTCAACCCCCCGCAGTTCCACAGCTAGGTCTGCCCTGTAGGCTTCCCAGTCCGCCTTGCGGGGGTCCCGGTACCATACCGTTTCTCTTTCGACTTTGGCGATTTCAAACCGGATGTATCTGTGGTCTGAGCTACTCACTTCCCCAGACACAGCCCAGCTTTTAACAAAGTCACCCAGAAACTGGGTGGAAACTGTTAGGTCTAAAACTTCCTCACGCCGTGTTGTGACGAATGTCGGTTTATTACCTCTATTCAATATGTCTAAATTAAATTTCATAAAGAATTGTAAAAGTGCCTCACCCCTAGAGTTTGTGTCCGAGCTACCCCACAACTCATGGTGCGCATTCGCATCCATGCCGATGATGGTCTGCCATCCACCTGCTCTGCTACCCACCATCAGCTGCTCCAATTCGTTGGGTGGAGGAGGGTCCGTGCTGTCCCCTGGCAGATAGGCTGACGCGACAGTAATGTCCCTCAGCCCATCCGCTCCTCCACATCGGATTTTGATCGTTGCCAGGTCCCTGGAACAGAAATTCATTAGAGGGAGAAACTCTATCCCTTCCCTGACAAAAATGCAGGCCCTCGGATTCTCGCTGGACCTGCTGTAGATGAGCTTTCCATTAGCTCCGCCGAGTCCCTTGATCTCTCCTTTGTAGGAGTACGGTTCCTGGATGAGGGCCACATCCGTGTTCCTCAGAGCCATTAGTAGTCCGGCCGTGGCTGCCCTACTGTGTTGGAGGTTGACCTGAAGGAACCTAAGTCCCATTAACCCTTAATTGCTTCCCCAGTGGGCGGAAGCTAACCCTTCCCATGCCCCAGAATGCCTTGAAGGAGGTTCCTTCAAGGGCCCTGTAAGATGTCGGGTCGATCGAGAAGGCGAGCGTCTGTCCTTTCTCCTCTGCCTTCCTGCTTAGAACCGACCAGTGTTGCGTCCCCAGTTCAGGGTTCTGGATCTTAAGTCTGCTGATCACCGTCTCCTGCGGGACGGTGTCAGGGATCCGTACGAGGACCTTGCGTCTCTTTGGGAGTTCCTTGGGCTCGACGGCTGTCAAGTCCGCCCCCTCCCAAATCTGACCGAGGCCCCCGATCGTTTTCCGCAGCCAGTCCCGCGACTGCGGGCCGGCACAGGTTATCCAGAGGATGCCCCCCGTCAGGCGCGTCCGGTGGAACTGAGGCGGGCTCTCCCCTTCCTGAAGAGAGTCCACTGCAGCTACCACCGCAGCCTGGATCAGGTCCGCCTTCCCCTGGTCTAGCGTGACCTCAGGATGGCGTCTGTCAATCACCGCCATCCCGAGGCCCTCCGCAGCCTCCCTGTAAGAGCCAGTCTGCGCCGGTGTTCCGGCCTTAGTTCCTTTGGGAGGTCTGTCTGTAGTAGGCGTGCTAGAGCCAGAGCGCGGCGTCTTCCGACTCGCACTCTCCTCTTGCGCCTTTACAGGCACCCTGGCCCTTTTGGAACGTCTGTCTGTAGTGGGCGTGCTAGAGTTCGAGCGCGTCCTCTTCTGACCCGCACTCCCCTCTTGCGCCTTTACAGGTTTCTCGACCGTCCAGGTCCCGGCCGCCATTTTTTGCGCCCTCCGGAGCTTCTTTCTTTGCGCCCCGGAAAGACGCTTGGACTGCCGGGGCAGTCCCTCTACTCTAACAGTAGAGTCCTCACTGGTGGGGGAGCCCCCGGAGTCCGCGGAGCTCGCCGCCCTCCGGTGGGACCCAGCCTCCAGCTTGGGTGTCGGGGACAGGTCTCTGGCCGAAGCTACCCCCTGATCCCCCGTATCTACGCCGGTCGTGGGACCTCCAGAGTCCGCTGCCGCACCCTGGCTCGTCTCCGTTTCCGGGATAGACTCAAGGCTCAAGTCTGTAGCCGGAGCCACTCCTCGAGCCTCATTGGTTTTGGTTTTATATGTATTTATAATCTTCATGTTGTTCCCACGAGAATGGGGGAAATACTGTCCACACCATCAGAACCCCCTGTGTGGTGCAAGGCGGGTTACTCTGGAGGGTTGCCTGGTACTCCAGAGGTTCCGTTCACGACACCATCGCCCTGGTGCCATCCATCCATAGGCACGGGTCACGTGACACCGTAGATTGGGGGAGTTTAGTTCGACCTCCTTGTCTAGATCCGTCATGTTTAGTTATTAGCAGGGTCACCTCGTGCAGGATGCGGATTTTTACCGCGCATGACGGTCTTGGGGAAAGCTTCATCGGGAGTTTATGTTGTTATTTCCACTTCCTCAGCTTGCCCCCTGGAGTCCTTTGGCCCGCGACTCCTTAACCCCCTCTAAAGTGATGGAAAAGTATATAAACACCGAATTACTAAAATTTATGGAAAAGTACAGTCTAATCCACGACAGGCAGCATGGATTCCGTCAGCGCAGATCAACTGCCGATCCACTTTCCTTTGTCACCTATTCTTGGAACAAGTCTATGGAACTACACGGTGAATCCCAGATTGTCGCTCTAGACATTTGCAAAGCATTCGACCAGGTCTGGCACGCAGCGCTGCTTAATAAACTTCAGGCCTATGGCCTACCACCAAAACTCTGTATCTGGACAGCAAAGTTCCTCTCCAACCGAAGCATTTCTGTTGTCGTGGATGGCCATTCCTCTAAACTGTGTCCAAATAATGCAGGAGTCCCTCAAGGTTCAGCTTTAGGCCCTACTTTGCTTGTTCTCCGCATCAATGACCTCCTCTCTAGCACATCCAACCGAGTTCACAGTTACTCGGATGACAGCACCCTCCACTCAAATATACAATATTCTAAGCCTGTCTCTTTAGCCCAATTAGATGAGGATCGCAGACTCATGGAGAGTTCTGTCTCTATGGATCTCCAAAAAATATTAGACTGGGGAAGTAGAAATCTTGTATAATTCAACTCCACCAAAACTCATTCCTGCTTTCTATCTCATAAGAGATACACCAGCCTTAGACCCATCACAATGAACAACCAAGTTATTCAAAGTAATGAGTCTTGTTGGCATTTCTGTGGATCGAAATCTCAATTGGCACCAACATCAATTGCAGAAGCGGCTGCTAAGAAAATAGGTTTCCTCTTCCAGGCTCGCAAATACTTTTCACCAGCTAATCTCTATACCTTATGTACTTTACAAATAAGGCCAAACTTTGAACACTGCTCCCACATCTGGGTGCAGCTGCCGCTTCTACACTCGCTATCCTGGACTCCATTCAAAAGAGAGCTATACGTATCATCGGTGACCCTACCTTCACCCAAAGGCTGCCATCGCTTGCTCACCGACGTGCCGTTGATGTCCTCTCTGTCTTTTATAGATATCTGCACAGGCACTGCTCAGAGGAGCTTTCTTCCATAGTTCCTCCACCTGCTGCCCCAAACAGATCTACCAGGGGTACAGAGCGAATGCACCCTTTTACTGTCGAGGTCACCAGACATAGAACTTCTTGTTATGCCCGCTCTTTTGTCCCTAGGACTTCCAAGTTGTGGAATTCCTTGCCGGCACATGTTTTTCCTTCTCCTCCGAACCTCCAAACCTTCAAGTCCAGAATTAACAAGTTGCCTCTTTTCTCCTTGTTGACACCCACGGTACAATACTATTTAGGCTGTGTGCCCTTGTGGTGTGTTGTTGAAATAATAAATTAAAAAATATCAATGAAAAATATTCGATTTTTCCACAGCACAACATTTACAAATAATAAGTCTACTAATGTTGATCAAGGAGTAGTTATACTATCTATATCGAATTAATCAAATATTGACTCAGTCTCAATAATCTTATTCCCTTACCTTACTAGCTGCTGCGAAAATACACCTATAAAGTCATACGTTATACAATTTCGTTTTAGTCAACCCAATCAAACGGGTTTTTTCAATATCAACAATAACAAAATTATAATTTCAGACTCAAAGGTGACAAACTTTATTAGGCGTTTTAAACACAAATGAGATCTTGTTCAAAACGTATGAAATCTGTGCACTATTGTTTCTCCAATTGTCAAAATAAAACATAAATAACATACCTTCATCGAGCTGCATTCGATCGCGTAACCTTCTGCTTATGAGGCAAGCGCGACGCCTCTTAGCCATCTAGGCGTACGTCAAGTAACGTTTTGTTTACATGATACAATAGATCGGCTTCATGCCCGGGCTATTATATTCAAAGTATACGTAACAATTAATTACATAATTAGTAGAATTACCATTGAAACATATCTCACGACTGTTTCCGTCCTATATGACATCTTATGTTTAAGTTTAGAGATAAAAGAAACTATTTTAGAATCATTTTTATAGAGACTTGGCTTGATTTTGCTTACATTTCTACTATATTACGCGACAGCATAATATATCTATGCTGCATTTTAACTGTATTTGAGACCGCTCATAAAGCTACAAATATGGTGTCTTTTAATAATTATTGAATCCCCCAGTTAAATAACATCACTTGGCAAATTTTTAATTTCATGCCGTCTGTCATTTTCTATAATTGCGGCCGGCATTTCACGATGCATGGTTCGGGTAGTATGTTTTATGCCTGGTATATATTTAGTTTGGTTACCGTTGATGTGTGGTTTATACCTGTTGTATGAATCAATCTACGTGTGGCAGTTAACTACTCTGTCTGTCAGGCATTGGACTTTAACCACTAAGTTGTCTCAACGCATGTCTTTGAGATTTTATTTTTAATTTGGAAAAAAATCGAAATATTGTGTACCAAATAACTTAAAATTCACAACATAGGTTTATTTGCACTAATTCTAGCCACATGTAAAGTCTCATTCCAGTTACTCTGATACTTACAAAAATACAGCGTTTTCAAAAAGTTTTCCCCGATTTTCCAGCGGAAAAACTTGAGCATAAAGGCTGACTAACGAACTCGACGTCGGTTTTCGCCCAACAAGATTTTTTGCGAAATCTGATTGAAATCAGTATTTTTTATCGCTCGGATATATATATATATATATATATATATATATATATATATATATATATATATATTGAAAATTCGCTAATAATAGCAGGTTATTGTCTAAACATAAACAACATACAACCGAATTACTATATAAAAAAAACGAACTAAAATTTTGCTCACAGTACTGTAAACAATGACTATATAGTTTCAATTACAGATAGCAAATCACGCAAAAGGCCAAGTTTGTCTTCATAATCATTTGCTGTTATTAACACTTGTAAATTAAACACCAGTATAAATAAAATCACCAACTAACCCCAAATATACAAGAACTAACGCCCAGCTTTCATCGACAACACACATATTAATTATAACTAGGTCGTTTAAACCTGTGTAACATCAAACAAGGAACGTATTTTTTATCTTTCGTGGTAAGCAAAAAGAAATTTACCTATTTGTTAACATGTTTCCTGCTAACTATTTCTTGATTGTCAGGTAGCAATAAGTTGTAACATCACGGAGACAGAAAGATGTGACTTATTTGGCACAAAAAATAGAACCTCCGCGGCACCGTGCTGTGTGGACCTAGTACCTTTTATTTTTTAGTGAATTTTCTTTAAAAAAAATTAACTAATGAGGAGATCCAGAATTTTGAAAAAATTTCTTCTAATGAGCGCTAATTAGGCCCCCCAGAACACATATCCGGAGTCAGTTTCAATTCAATTCAATTTTTATATCTTTATATATATATATATATATATATATATATATATATATATATATATATATATATATATATATATATATATATATATATCAATTACTGTAGAAAATTTAAAGGAGGTTGCACATGTCATTGCAAGCCCTCTCACAAATTTAATAAATAGATCCCTATAAACTGGTGTGTTTCCAGATGTACTAAAAGAATCAGTTATTAAACCATTATTCAAGGGGGGAGAAAAAAATGAAATATCTAATTATAGGCCTATATCTTTGATATCAAACATTGCTAAAATATTTGAAAAAATTATTTATAAAAGAATGGCCGATTATATTGACAGGTATACTTATTGCAGAGTCTCAGTTTGGATTTAGAGAGGGATTGTCTACGCAGAATGCTCTAAACGCCCTGACTGCACAAATATATTCAGCTCTGGATAAACGGGAACAAAGCATCTGCATATTTCTGGACGTTGAAAAGACGTTTGATACAGTGGACCATGGAAAACTTCTCAATAAGTTGGAGGAAATTGGTTTTCGAGGTGTTTCTTTGCTCTCAATTCGAGATTATCTACATTTTAGGAAGCAGTGCACACAGATTGGCGACAAATGTAGTGACTTTAAGCTAGTTGAGTTTGGAATTCCTCAGGGTACAGTCCTGGGGCCGCTGCTGTTCAACCTTTACGTAAATGATTTATTTAAAGTACACACTGCGGGAAATGTCATAGGCTTTGCAGATGACACTGCCATTTTTTATAAGGATTGTTCTTGGCGGCGGCCGAAGGGAAAAATTGAGGCGGGTTTTGTCAACATAAAACAATGGTTTGATCTTAATGGCTTGACAGTTAATATGAAAAAAACAAAATATATGTCATTCGCGTCTTACAAGTCACACTTACCTAATTTTGAAAAATTGGAAATAAAACACAACCAACAGAATTTGCAAATTGAGGCAGCACAGACGATTAAATATTTGGGCATCTTGATTGACCAACACATGAGATGGAGTGAACATATGGGTATGGTTGTTAAGAGGTTGAGAGTTGTTTTGTTTAGGTTTAGATACATGAAAACAATATTAAATGTGACAAACTTGAGAATGCTATACTCTGCGCTAGTTGAGCCGTTTCTGACTTACGGAATTGTAGCCTGGGGAGCTGCTACAGATTGCCATCTGAAAACCTTGGATATAATCCAACGACGGTTCCTAAAATTGATACACAATAGAAATTATACTTACCCGTCAGCAACATTGTACAACGAGGCCAAAGTAAACGATATGAGGCAACTTTATTCGTTAGCTGTGTTAAATTTTGCAAACAAATTCGATAGTGCTCCTGGTATAGAGCATCCATATCAGACAAGACTGAATACAGCCGCGGCCGTTAAGACATGCACGGCGAATAAGACGGTGGGCCAGCGTAATTATTCATACATCGCTCCGAGATTATACAATCTTCTTCCAGTTAGTGTTAGGACTGCTCCGACTTCGCGTTATTACACAAAGATGCTAAAGATATGGATTTCAAATTCTAGGGATATCATTCACGGCTTGCTGCGGAGATGAGCATTGAGCTGATCGTATACATATATAGTAGGATATTGTTACGTTTTCTCCGGGTTCTGGATAAGTGAGACTTTAAATTTTAACAAAACAACTTTATTTACTATATAAATATGGATACAATAAAAGTTCTAGAATGTCTCTCTCACAAAACACTTAGTTTATCTGGCCTAACACTGGTTACTAATCTGTACACAAGTCACTATACTGAAACTATGGTCTCTACTTCACACTAGTTACTGCTTCTTCTTGTCACTCTCACATTCTCTTACTGAACTGAACTCACTCGGGCTGGCTTGCTTTCGCTTTTATATACTCGCCGTACCTTCCCCTCCTTTCTAGAACGTTCCATTCCAGAACGTTCCAGAACCTTCTTTTACTAGAAGGTTCTGTGAATACAGATCGGTCCCGTGTGTATACAGGGGGATGTATATACAGGATGATCCAAATGTGGTCACCACTCCTATGTTACACAAGAGGTGTTTCTCGAACTATAAGATCTCTCTGCGTATACAGGGTGTAAGGGTTTCTCTGCGTATACAGGGTGTATATACAGGGTGTTCGGAATGTGCAGACCTCAGTTATCCGTTCCGACGGGGTACAAGTTGGTAACTTCGTTATTTCTGGTCCTAGAGGGTTGAGACTTCGCCTGCGGGGGGTCACCCTAGACACCCCCAGGGGGGTGGGGAGGCGGTGTTGCCAGATTGTGCAAAAATTCCCATATGTTGGGGAAATTCTGGAGATGTGGCAACACCGCACCTACGTCTATTGAAGTGCTTTGTAACAATATTTTTCGTTTTTGTTGTTGTTGATACTACATGAGAATATATATATATATATATATATATATATATATATATATATATATATATATATATATATATATATATATATATATATATATATATATATATAACTGGGATATCTTTTAGTTTAGTGTTTTAGTTATGTAGGTTGTTAGCACACTAATTTTATGAGTTGGGAGATATGCTTCTATATGGACCCACACACAAGTACTTTACTTTCGTGGGTTATATATGTTTATTTTAATATACTTATAGCTTTGTCTTTACTCTTGTTGAATTGTTCAAACTGTTGTATTGAGGAAAATAAACTTTATTATTATTATATTATATATATATATATATATATATATATATATATATATATATATATATATATATATATATATATATATATATATATATATATATATATATATATATATATATATATATATATATATATATATCACACCGATAACTCAAAAAATAATAGGCCGATTTTGATTAAATTTGGTAAGTAACTTCCTTTTGCTAGTGGCTTGGATAAGTTCGTTAGCCAAGAAAATCGGCCCAGGTTTTCCCAGAAAATTTTGTTTTCTTTCGAAAAAAATTTATATCTCCGAAATTAACAAAGTAACGGCAACCAAATTTGGTACGCAGGTTTACATCCTTATGGGTAAGTTACCTACCAAAATCTAGCTATGTAGGTCAAAAGACAAAAAAGTTATAGGCATTTAAAGAAAAATAAATTGGGGTTTTCCTCAAAACGTCAAAGTTGCGATTTAAAAGTCAAAATCGGCAACATTTAGGCAAATAACTTGAATCTAATACGGGCTATAGAAATCATATGACTCAAGAATGATGTTTTACAAACCCTGAAGTCTTAGTTTCAACCGTCATTGTCCTTCATTTTACTAAAATGTTTCCAGAAAATTCATTTCAAATAGACCCTTTCTCTGATGCTTGGCAGTAGTCTCAGCTATAGAGTTTATCGTTTAATGGTATATAATTTTTGTCGAATTTTCGTAAAAAATCAATATAGCTCAATATATTCGTTATTATACAAGATATGAAAAAAATCTTTATACATTAATTATAGGGTGTCTTGAGCTACATCTTAAAAAAATATTTTTACAATCACAGGGTGACTTATAAGTCGTTGGTGATACAATTTTTTTTTATCAAACACGCCTTGTTATTGCATTTTTGCATTTTCCATCGAAATATAATGCACGTTTGTAAAAAAAGAAATTCTGGATGCAGCAAGTGCGTTATGGTAGCGAATTTTGATCAAATGCTTCATATTTGATTAGCCCAATTTGCTATTAACCTATAAGGTTGACCAAGAAACGAGTTTTTCCGGGAACACTTTAAGTTTACTTTTGGAAATTTTTGTACATTTTTACACAATAAAGTTATTTTTATGAAACATGGCACATTGTTTTTACTATATAGGTTAAACTGGTAACAAAAATTGGTGCCTTCTTTCTTAAATAAAAAGAATACACACATATTTGCATTAAAAACATTTTTATGAAAATTCACTACCATAACGCACTTGCTGCATCCAGAGTTTTTATTTTCTTTACAGCTCGTCTGCGTCTTTACCGCCCCGATAGCACCGCAGCCTTTGTCTTATTGTAGTACCTTGGCTATGGTCAATAAATTACAGCAAATGGTAGTATGTAACAAACATTCTAGAGTCAAGTAGTGTCCTTACATAAAGTGTACTGGATTCCCGATAAGAAGCGAAGATGAATACATTTGATCCTTGAAATATATGACCATTAAGAACTGTCTTTGTAGCACTTCAATCGTTCTTCGATAAAAATCCACTGCATCACCCCATATCAATAACCCAATTGATTCTGGACTCTTATCAGAGATCTGTGTGCTGCTTTAAATGCTTTAAATTGAATTGAGTTCAAAACCTGCCTAATATATTTAATTTTAAATAATGATAATGTAAATTGTATGTAATTTTATTATGCCATTGTGCATTTATTAAAATTGATCTTTTTACAGCTGTCGGAACAGGGATTTCGCCTCGATAATCCCCCACCAACCTGCCAGATACAGAGAGCGTCCCAACGAAGTCTTCCTGGACTTCGAAGCCTTCTTACTCAGCACAATGAAAGAACGCTCTACCCTCTGGATCCATTCCCAGATCAAGGCTTGCATGGAAGCCGCCGATTGTCAACCGGACTTTTGTTTGGATCTCTTCGAACCTTCTGGTCATGGCAGAAAGAAGCGTCAAGCCGAAATTACGGAGATTACCGAATTTTTGGACCATCAAGATCACACTCATCACAACGGTACTCCTTACACGAAGATAAAGGAAAACCTAGAGTATACTGTATTGATGCCAGGCGAATTCTACCACAGAACTGCTAATCTGGAAGGATCCTGTAGCACGTTTCTGGTAATAGCGGCGATTTTAGGTTGTTTGTTGTTCTTGTCAGCTTTCATAATGTGCTGGCTAGCTACAAGGTTGCATGCTGCTTTAGTGGGGGCGGCGAATAGTAACAAAAATATTGATCAGTTGGTGAGGGAAAGTAGGCATTTTAACGAATCAGGGTATACCGGAAGAGCTACAACTCAGTAAAAACCTAATCTAATTAAATGAAGGAAGCAAATTTTGTCTAAGCAGGGTATTCCGCAAGTTTCTCCACTTTTACAAGCGCTATTGGGTTTGTTTGGCTATTGGTATTTCATAGAAATCATTTTAAAATATGCCAAAACCTAATATTAAATTACATTAATCTAAATTGGAAACAGTTTGCGTTGTAAATTACGTTAATAATAGAATCTTGGTTGACAGTTTTCTCTTGTTTATCGAAAACGCAGCATTTTGCCCTATACATTGAAACATTTTCCTCAGGTACAAGTTGTAGGTGAGATGTGTATTGATCTAACGAATGCTAACTTTACTATCGCGAACTTCTCCAGTTCTTTGCTACATTTACCATTGTCCGTAATAACACTACCAAGGTACGTGAAGATTTCCACTTACTCAAGTTGTTAGACGTTCAGTTTTAGCGAATTTTTTTTTATTTCGCTTATGGGGAGATCTGTGTTTATATATATATATGTATATATATATATATATATATATATATATATATATATATATATATATATATATATATATATATATATATATATATATATATATATATATACATATATATATATATATATATATATATATATACATATATATATATATATATATATACATATATATATATATATATATATATATATATATATATATATATATATATATATATATATATATATATCCGACCGATAACTCAAAAAATAATGGACCGATCTTGATAAAATTTGCAGAGTACCGTCCTTTTGCAATTGGCTTGGATAAGTTCGTTAGCTAGGAAAATTGGATCAAGTTTGCCCGGAAAATTTTGTGTTTTCTTTATAAAAAAATTCATATCTCCGGAAATAACAAAGTAAGGGCAACCAAATTGGTACGCGTGTTTGTATTATATAGAGTGAACCCTGTACCAAAATTTCGGTCCCTAGCTTTAAAGACAAATAAGTTATGGGCAATTAAAGCAACAAATTTTGGAGACTACTTCTCTGGCTTCACTGTATGTAGTATGGACAAGTTTCACCAAGTAAGGACAACAACAATCAATGAACAAATTTTGGAGTTTTCCTCAAAACGTCAAACTCGCAATTTTAAACGTCAAAATTGGCAATGTTTAGGCAAAGAATGTGAATCAAATACCGTTTGTGAAAAGAAAATGTTACAAGAAGAGTGTTCTGTGAACCCTAAAGTTCAGATTCAACCGTCATTGCCCTTAATTTTACTAAAATATTTACAGAATATCCATTTCAAATAGACCCTTTCTCTGATGCTTTGGCTGTCAGTTTAGTTAAGTTTGGTGGCTTTTTGGATATTTATTTGTAGGTTTAGTGAAGTTTATGGTTTATCGGTCGATAATCTTTTTAGCTAATTATCTTAGAACAAATTTGTTAATGCATTTTTGCATTTTTTATCGAAATATGATGCGTTTATAAGAAAAAAATCTGGACGCAGTAAGTGCGCTTTGGTAGCGAATTTTCGGTAAATTTGCAGATTAGCTCCCGAACGCTTTTCAAAAAACTGTTTTCAGAAACCTGCCTTCACATCTTGAAGCCATATCCCCCTTAAACCCTGCCTACCCCGCACACCACCCTTATTCACTCCCAGTCCCATAACTTCCTTGGGAGGTGTGAACAAGAAATTTTTCTTGTGGTTTGTGCATCCAGGTGGGGTCCTAGTAATGTTTCTGAAAACAATTGGTGAAAAGCGTTCGGGAGCTAATCTGCAAATTTACCGAATTTTCATTAAATCCTTCAAATTTCAATAACTCAATTTGCTATTAACGTAAGCTTTGTTGGATAGAAAACCAACATTTAAGTTTATTTTCTGAAAATTTTTGTATATCTTCAAACCATAAGTAATTTTGATAAAATATAGTACATTGTTTCTACCACATAGGCTATACCGGTAATCAGATTGATGCCTGCTCGCATTTGCTATTAAAAACATTTTTATGGAAATTCACTTCCATAACACACTTGCTGCATCCAGACTTTTGAAAAATGTTTATATATTTTCAAACAATAAATTTATTTCAATGAAATATGGTACATTGTTTCTACTATATAGGCAACCAAGTTTGATGCCTGCTTTCATGAAAGAAAGACATTTGCTATTAAAAATATTTTAAAGAAAATTCGCTACCATAACGCACTTGCTGCGTCCAGAGATTTTTTTTATTCATTTTCGCAGTCTCGTGCTTTTACAGTTAAGCATGTTATTTTAACTGTCAGAACTTGAAGCCGTTTTAACGACTTATTTTATTAAGACCAAGTCGACAGGACGCTTCAAGTTTCCATACGAGTCAAAGTACACAGCTGTATCACCACGCTTCCTCACTGCAACCCAATGACTGCCAGGCTCATTGTTTGTTTGTAAATTCATGATGAACGATTCATTTTTATGTGGTCTAGTTGATAGCAGAGCATCTCGCATGTATACACCTCTAAAATATGGAATTTTCATTTTAGCCGGAAATTTCATAAGGTCTTGATTTGATAGAGGTCTTGCTGGTAAACATCTTACTCGTTTTTTGGCTTTTACAAATACAACCCATAACCGCTACGCTGCTTCTTCAGATATAGCCCTTTGCCGAGTCTCTTACACTTTGGTTTTAATTTCAAACCACTACCTCTCTTACCCATAGCGATAGTCTCCATTGTTTTGTTGTGACGTTCTTCCTCCTCTAGTATGTGTTTGGCTGCTTTAACATCGTTAACTGCCTTAGCAGCACCACCACCCAGAGCACCTAGTGCTGATAGACCACAAAATATCAGAGATAGCAGTGGAAGGACGCTTCCGCTTTTAGATATTGGAATAACTCGAGGTTTCTGCACGTTCTTACGCCCACCAATTTTTCTAACGATTGCATGAGCGATATCAAACACAGCATTCTCTGTTGGGATAAGGTTTCTGAAAAGAGTGCCTTTTGAAGGCCAGGAAATCTTACCATTATATTAAAGATTGATTCAGACGACCAATCACAGACTGATTCATTAAGTTTAATATTTGACGAGATTTTCTACAACCAGGCACAAGTATCTCTAAAGTTAACCGCTAAACGACATTGTTATGAACTAAGTGAAGATTGGAACCTGTGATGAGCACTGATAAACAGACTTGGAGAACTAAAATCACCACAACACATTTAAAAAACCTGACGATCGTTTCACTAACCAAGTTAGCGTCATCAGAGAATTAATAGTTCTAAATATCTTATATCCACAACTGTTTATATTATTCTACAGGTAGTCGATCACTAACGATTTAGAGAGGTTTAAAGATTACCATGTTTCGTTTGGCGAAAATATCTGTATTCTTTTATTATCTATCGGACATGCTTATACCGGTATTTACTTTATAAAGTAATCTATCAGGAGACTACCCATAGGCGGCGGAGCGAGATTCATACACTTCTTATTATTACTATATTTAGCAATATATATACTTTCGAAGGCGTTTAGCTGTACTGGTTGTCTAACATTTTTTATTAATTTGAGATTTTTTTGATTCCGCTAACATTTTCTTTGCTTTATGTGTGTTAATTAAAGGTTGCTGTTGTAAAACCTATACATAAGGAAGACAAAATATATATCACGTGGTGATTATTATCCCAAGTATCTCGGGCGACGGAAGATCTATCTATAGTATCGTATCTTAATTATGACAAATCTTCTTTGAATATAATTCCAATAGATCTTTTTGTTTGTCCGACGTATTTAAGATCACAATCTTTACAATCTATTTCATAAATTTCCGACATTTTGGCCGTACTGTTCTTGTCTTTTGGGTTACCTAGCAAGTTTTTTAAAGTATTTTTTTGTCGAAAATGTTACCCTTTCTAGATGTAATAGTCATCAAAAATAAAGACACTTTAGAATTCGATGTCCAAAGAAAGTAAACCACCACATTCCGAGTGACTCACATCATACGTACGCACAAAAAATGACCAGTCTTTTTTAGTATACAGTGTAATTAATTTTCCTTTAAGTAAAAGTAGATATACCAAAGAATTAAAGTACATTAAGAACATGGCCAAATATAACGGATACACTGCTCGCCTAGTGGAGAAATTAATTAACAAACAGAAAACAAAGAAAATGTTAGCAGAATCAACGACTTTTAGAAGAGAGAAAGCAGAAAAAAGCTTTGCTTGCTTACCATTTGAACTTAGAATCACGAGGGGTCTAGATAGCATTTTTAACAAAGCCAATTTGCAACTAACATTTTCGACAAAAATAATTTAACAAATTTAAATTTAAGAAGCGAATGACAGCGCGTATTTCATAATTGTTGGGATTTTCAATAGTGTGGGGCATTTTAAACGCACATAAACGAGCGCCAACGCGAGCGAATGTCGTAATGGAGTCTCTGGCTAGGCAACAAATGAATAAACATTATGTGATGTGTATATATATATATATATATATATATATATATATATATATATATATATATATATATATATATATATATATATATATATATATATATATATATATCACACTTATAAATCAAAAAATAATTGACCGATTTTGATAAAATTTGGTAGGTGCCTTACTTTTGTAAGTGGCTTGGACAAGTTGGTTATCCAGGAAAATCGCACCAACTTTTTCTAGAAAAATTTAGATTTTCTTTTTTTCTCTCGGAAAATTGTTGTATCTCCGAAAGTAACGGAGCTATGACAACCAAATGTAGCATATGCATTTCTACTATCAAACTTACCCTACATGCCAACATTCAGATCTCTATGTTAAATTTTAAAAAAAGTTATAGACGTTTAAAAAAGTTATAGGCATTTAAAAAAAAATGGGTGCCGTTGGTGATCAGAGGAAAGCGCAAGAAAATATTTTGTGTGATTAACAAAATCAATTAAATATTACATATAACGGTTAAGTTTTTTTGACGCAAAATGGTCCTGAACTAGTGGAAAAAACATTTTGAAAATTTTATAATTTTTCTTCTCAAAACGTCAAAATTTGCAAATTTCAGACAACGAATCTGAAACAAGTACGGATTATGTATAATAAATGTCGTAATAAGTGTGTTTTACAAAGCCTTAAGTTTCGGCTTCAATCATCATTGTCCTTCATTTTACTAAAATATTTTCAGAAAATCCATTTCAAATAGACCCTCTTTCTGATGCTTTGGCAGTAGTTTCAGCTATAGAATTTATGGTTTAATAATCTATATTTTAGCACATTTTCTATAAAAAAAATTGTTATTGAGAAGACCGCGACTTATGAATTTTAAATAGATTTAATCAAACGAGCGCAAACTAGAACCCCTAAAACCCATATACGGAGTCCGTTTCAGTTTTTGTCTGTTTATACATATATACAAGGTGAGGCATTTCTACGTAAAAGCTCAATATTTCCGTTATTATACAAGATATGAGAAAAATTATATACGTTAATTATAGGGTGTCTTGAGCTGCATCTTATAAACCTATTTTGACAATCACAGGATGGCCCATAAGTCCTTAGTGGTGATACGCACTTTCTTTTTTTAATATAACATCCCTTATGTTGCATTTTTGTATTAATGCCTGTTTGTAAGGACAAAAGTTGATAACGTTCATTGTTCTTGAGCTATTTCAATTGTTTTGCAACTTTTCACGTTTTTGGTACATATTACAAACACATATCACAAATTGTGATACGGCGTTTTTACCAATATAGATAGCGGGGTCCCATGGAAATGACACATTTAGAGAGCTTTTTGTTTGTATTACTCGTGGAAAAAATCGAGCTGCCGTATACAGGCACTCTCAAATAACGGCTGGGTTTGAAAAGTTTTCGCAGAAATGTTTTTAGTGTTTCCGTAGAAATTATTTTTTGTAATATTTTTATGATATGTTGGTAATTAATAATAAATGTTTAGTTAGTTATTATAAAAGAAAAGTGGTCGAATTTTTGTGAAAAATATAATTTAGTGTATTACTAAAGGCAATTTCTGTAAAAAAAAAAGGTCAATTTTTTTAAAAGAAATTTTTGCAAATCTTCATAAATTTTTTTAAAATTTTAATTCAAAGCTGTTCGTGAATAATTATACCTTGACAGGTGTGTAAATAGCTTGAAGAGGTTCGTTGGCCAGGAAAATCGGACCAGTTTTTTCTAGAACTATTTAAGTTTATTTTCGGAAAACGTTTGTACTTTTTGAAACAACAAAGCCATTTTAATGAAATATGGTACATTGTTAGTACTATAGAGGTTATATTGCCAACTAAAAGAGTCGTTTTTTTATTTTTAAACAAGACATATTTGCCGTTAAAAACATTTTTACGAAAATCGCTACCATAACGCACTTGCTGCGTCCACACTATTTCCCGATAGCTTAGCGGATTATTCCAGTGTTCAAGTTGTAAACAGTGGCTATGGTTTTGGAGTATACGAAGTCTATTTCGAGTCCGGTTTGTGTATGGTGTCCTGCGAAGGCTGAGGAACGATCAAATTTTCTGACCCTGTTTTGAATTCGTCTGTCGTCTTTTAACAGTCACCTTAAGGAATTTCATACCCTCCGTGTGATTCATTAGGTGTTAGGACTTCTTATTAAGTCATACAGTTTCTGTCTCACTTTGACTATCCTATACTTTAAGTGAGTGGTGAGCGTGTCGCCACCTAGCTCCAAATAACACAAAATGTTAAAAAAATAGAGACTGTATACAACCAACTAACAATTTAATAAATTATCATATGGTTGTATACAATATACTACTTGGTTCCGCAACTAGGTGGCGATACGCTCACCACTCACTTTGTGATGAAAGGCTGGCTACTATAGCCGTATTACTTTACAGGTGTATTTTCGCAGCAGTTAGTATGCCGTACTGACGAGCTCTAATTAGAGCGAAACCGGTCTACGGTTCTAATTGTTGTGAAAATGCATCTATTCTATACTGTATTTTAAGAAAATTGTACAATATGTCTATACAATAAGGCAAATTAGACTTGTGTATATTACTGCTACTACTGACATATTAATATAAGTGGCCCATGTTTATTAACAGCAAATATATTAAAAGGCATTGAAAGATTCCACATCCATTTGATCCACCTGTTAAAAAATATCTGGCCATGATTTCGGGAAAATGCGTTTCTGCATGTCAGTAGCTGTTATGGTCATTTTCTCTTATCGTTTGGTTACAAAACTAACATTTGGAAAGTAAATGCGTCAAGATTCAAACACTTATGGTAGATAAATTACTTTTTATATCAGCATACAATTTTGTCTCTTACTTGTTACGTAAAGTGAAAAACTGCCCCTTCATTATCAAATTCATTTATTACTTTCAAAGTCACACTCCACCCACCATTTGTTGTCAAACGAAAATTGTATCAACCAATTTGCTAGTAAAAGTTGCGACAATTTGCTAAATCTTCTGTAAGATCATTATTTTCTTTTTGTCTCGACTGAGATTGTATAGACTATACTAAATTGTGTTAGTTTTAAATAATAGAGACCTATCTGAGAAAGTAAGTTACAAAAAATTATATGTGTAAATACAAATTTGTCTCATTTAAATTATTTCATTAAAATGTAATATTTTTTAGTTGCATTAGTTAACTTATTTGTCTAAATATTTATTTATTGAACTATTTATTTATTTATTTTAGAATAAGATAGACACTCTTAGGAAAGTTTTTATAAAATGTACATATTAATTTATATTTTTTTATAAATATTGAAAAGACATCAGTGAGAAATTTTATAAATTTACTGGTTTATAAACTTTCTCCCAGCCATGACAAAAAGATGATGGTTTTCAATATTTTTGGGTGGTAATGGTAATTTATTCTTAATTAAGTTAAATGTAAATTCTGTAAGTGTAATAATTAAAATAGTTGTAATTTTAATAATAAAACATTTCCAAAAATATAAAGTGTTCTCTTTTTACTTAATTTTTTTTTAAGACGCCCTGCTTGTTTAGGTTTTTTTATTTCAACAACACACCACGAGGGTTGACAGCATAAATACTATCGTACCGTGGGTGTCGACAAGGTGGAAAAAAGCAACTTGCTAATTCTGGACTTGAACGTTTGGAGGTTCGGAGGAGAAGGAAAAACATGTGCCGGCAAGGAATTTCACAACTTGGAAGTCCTCGGGACTAAAGAGCGGGCATATGTCTGGTGACCTGGACAGTAAAAGGGTGCATTCGCTCTGTTCCCCTGGTAGACCTGTTGGGGGCAGCAGGTGGAGGAACAATGCAAGAAAGTTCATCTCAGCAGGGCCCGTGCAGGTATCTCTAAAAGAGAGAGAGGTCACCAACGGCACGTCGGTGGGCAAGGGATGGCAGTCTTTGGGTGAGGGGTAGGTTCATCGATGAGACGTATAGCTCTCTTCTGAATGGAGTCCAGGATAGCGAGTGTAGAAGCGGCAGCGGCACCCCAGATGTGGGAGCAGTATTCGAGGTTTGGCCTTATTTGTGAAGTATATAAGGTATAGAGATTAGCTGGTGAAAAGTATTTGCTGGCCCGGAAGAGGAAACCTAATTTCTTAGCAGCCGTTTCTGCAATTGATGTGACATGTTGGTGCCAATTGAGATTTCGATCCACAGAAATGCCAACAAGTGAAAAGGACTCATTACTTTGAATAACATGGCTGTTCATTGTGATGGGTCTAGGGCTGGTGTATCTCTTATGAGATAGAAAGCAAGACTGAGATTTGGTGGAGTTGAATTGTACAAGATTTCTACTTCCCCAGTCTAATATTTTTGGAGATCCACAGAGACAGAACCCTCCATGAGTCTGCGTTCCTCATCTAATTGGGCTAAAGAGACAGGCTTAGAATATTGTATATTTGAGTGAAGGGTGCTGTCGTCCGTGTAACTGTGAACTGGGTTGGATGTGCTAGAAAGGAGGTCATTGATGTGGAGAAGAAACAAAGTAGGGGCTAAAGCTGAACCTTGAGGGACTCCTGCACCAATTGGATATAGTTTAGAGAAATGGCCATATACGACAACACAAATGCTCCAGTTGGAGAGGAAATTTGCTGTCCATGTACAGGGTTTTGGTGGTAGGCCATAGGCCAGAAGTTTATTAAGCAGCGCTGCGTGCCAGACCTGGTTGAATGCTTTGGATATGTCTAGAGTGACAATCTGGGATTCACTGTGTAGTTCCATAGACTTGTTCCAAGAATGGGTGACAAAGGAAAGGAGGTCGGCAGTTGATCTGCGCTGACGGAATCCATCAATACACATCTAGTATAGGTACCTTGCCAACATCTGGGGTAATGGCAACTGTACAGACATCTCTAGACTACAATACATGCAAAATAAGTCCATTAAATACTTATATGGACTACAAAGACTGACACCAACACAAGATTTATACCAAAAAAAACAATTTCACAAGGTGAGAGAAATAATACAGCATGAAAGGTTGAAATACACATTTAAACTGTTAGATGTAACTAGACATGATAAACAACTAAGTGAAGATTGGAACCTGTGATGAGCACTGACAAGTCATCAGAGGATGAAAGAATTTTTCATCCTCTGACGACGCTAACTTGGTTAGTGAAACGATTGTCAGGTCTTTTAAAATGTGTTGTGGTGATTTGGGTTCTCCAAGTGTACTTGTCAGTGCTCATCACAGGTTCCAATCTTCACTTAGTAAATTATGGCTTCCAGGTCAACGGAACTAAATCGATACCATAACTTGAGTTGCAAAATTAGATTAATAGGTACAGATATCGCTTTTTTTTAAATCTTGCAAACGAAAATCAGTTTTTCCGAATTTCATTAATTTCAATTTAAAAATTTCTAATAACACAAAAGTAGGACAAAAGGTAGGAAATTTCGCTAAACAAAAATGGCTGGATCTAGTAATGCAATATCTGTACTCAAAACGTAGTATGTTAGAAATAGAGGCATATAGTTTGTTTAAAAAATTAACCTTTAAGTTAGACAACTTAGAATATGAAAAATGGTGCAATTTTCAGAGGAAAATATTTGTAGTCATTAACACGAAATTGGTTAAGAAAATTAATACACAATAAAAAAATTAAACAACTGATTAAATGTCAAACTAAAAACGAAAAACCAGTTCCTCGAAAAATTAACCTTGTAGAAAATCTTTCTTCACAGTCATTTAATAAAGAGGAGATCGACCTCCTAAACAAAGGGTTAAAATTTGGTATACAGTCACAAAAAGACAATATGGTAGAAATCGTTGCTGGTATTGAAACGGGAATTAGAAAACTGCCAGAACCGTCAAAAATTTTTATTAGAGAAGCGTGTAAAAGTAAAATGTCAAAAAACCTGAAGGAAAATATATCCACAAAAAAACTAAATTGTAATCAAATGAAAATAGTTAAATGATTGCGTGAGAAAGAGTTTTTCTGTGTTAAAGCAGATAAAGGCAATAAGGTAGTGATTTTGGACAAAAACGAGTATAAAGATAGAGTTTATAACGCCATAGCGACAAGACCGTATAAAAAACTAAATAAAAACCCGCTACCAAACATGATTTGGGACGTTAAAAATAGTCTAAAAAGTTGTCACAACCTCATATCAAAAGACTTAGGAAGACAGTTTCTAATCCGAAAGTCCCCAAGAAGTACGGTCTCCCAAAAATTCATAAACCGGGAAAATCAATTAGACCTATATCGTTTCGGCTATAGATTCCCCGACATATAATTTAGCAAAGTGGCTGAGAAATGAGTTTAAAGGCTGGCCCATCAAACAGAAAAGTTTTTCAGTAACAAATTCACTTGAATTTATTAATAAGATTAAAGAGGTTAAAGTGACTGAAGGCGAGGTTTTAATTTCATTCGATGTAACCTCATTGTTTCCTAGCGTTCCCACGGAGCAAACTTTAAAGTACTTAGAGCAGTTGTTAAAAATGAATAACATAAATGAAAATGTTTGCAAAGAATATTTAACTTTAACAAGCCTTTGTATCAAACAAAATATTTTTCAGTTCAACAATGAATTTTTTGAACAAACCCAAGGTACGGCAATGGGCAATCCGCTATCGCCATTTCTTGCAGACCTTTTCATGAGCAGATTTGAAACGAATCTTGAAAGAAAAAGTAGTTATTTTCCTACAGTGTGGTTTCGTTACGTGGATGATATTTTCGCAGTGTTTAACACAAACATTTGCAGAATAGAAGTGTTTATTGCCAAATTAAACAATAAATTTGATTCTATAAAATTTACCCACGAATTAGAAATTAATAATGAATTACCCTTTCTTGATATACTAGTTATCAAGAATAAAGACACTTTAGAATTCGATGTCTATAGAAAGGAAACCACTAGTATAAGCTACATTCCGAAAGACTCACATCATACGTACGCACAAAAAATGGCCAGTCTGAATTATTTTAGTAAATCGGTTATTTAATTTTCCTTTAAACAAAAGTAGATATGCCAAAGAATTAAATTATATTAAGAACATGGCCGAATATAACGGATACACTGCTTGCCTAGTGGAAAAATTAATCAACAAACAGAAAACAAAGAAAATGTTGACGGAATCAACGATGTTTAGAAGAGAGATATACGAAAAACCGTTGCTTACCATTTGAACCTCAAATCACGAGGAGTCTAGATAGCATTTTTTAAAAAGTCAACTTGCAGCTAACATTTTTGAGAAAATAAAAGGATAGCACGGACAAAATGTCGGGAATTTATGAAATAAGTTATAAGGATTGTAATCTTAAGTACGTTGGACAAACAAAAAGATCGATTGAAGTTAGATTCAAAGAACACTTAGTTCAATTATGTTACGGTACTATAGATAGATCTTCCGTCGCCCGACATATTTGGAATAATAATCATCACGTTAATGAAGATAATCTGAAATTAATTTAAAATGTTAGGCAGCCAGGACAGCTAAACTCCTTCGAAAGTATATATATTGCGAAATATAGTTACAACAAAAACTGTATGAACGTGGCACCACTGCCGATTACGAGTCACCTGATCGATTGCTTCGTTAAATAAAATTCCCACGTTTTAACGCATCCTAAAGATAACATAATAATGCAGATAGTTCCGACAAAGCAAACTATGTTAATTTAGTTGTCGTTGAACCTTCCCAAATTTATTAGAGATGGACACCTGTTAGATAAGTTAGTAGGGACAGTGCATAGACCTCGTCCGGCGATAAAAATACGATACATTGCAGAATTTGCCTGCGTTTACTTTCCCATTTTAGTTCGGTCTCTTTACCTAACATCCGGTATATAAGGTGATGTTAGTTTTTATAGTTAAAATTTTTCATCCTCTGATGACGCTAACTTGGTTAGTGAAACGATCGTCAGGTCTTTTAAAAGGTGTTGTGGTGATTTGGGTTCTCCAAGTGTACTTGACATGATAAACAATTTATAAAAAATAGTGACGTCCGTGGCTACACAACAAGTACGGACAGTCACTACCATTTAATATCCACACCGAGCAATGAAAGTGGAAGAAAACAGATCCAGCGTCAGTGCATAATAGACTACAATAAGTTGCCAAGAGACATTAAAATTGTAGACTCATATGTGCAATTTAAAACAAAGACCAAATTATACATATTAAGTCAAAGAATCGAGTATACAATTATTATTAATCAGCCAATGTTATATTGTATTCTTATTAGTATATAGTATATTGTATTATTGTATTGTTGTATCATTAGTGTGATAGAGTTTGCAGGACAGAATCTTAGATTAAGTTAAATAGGGGCCATATATTTCCTTTTTTTCTTTGTGAATTTTACCTGTAGTTATGGGAAAAACTGTTATAATGCTGAACATAATCAAATTAAAATGTACCTGGAATTGTTTGGTTTGTATATGCTCCAAAGTCAAAATAGAAAAGAAATGAAGTCATTCAATACTAAAAACAAAAATGTCACAGTTTCAACTAACTTCGAAAATGTGTATCAGGAATTCATCGACGAGATTTACACAAAAACTTTGGAGTTTGCAGAAGCTGAAAGTGGATGGATTTTGGAGCAACTAATGTGGCTGGAAATAAACATTAATAAACACAGTTTTAAGCCTTAGTGTGGTATCAACATCTATAAATTGTCGTACACACACTCTTAAGCTCATTCAAAATTTAGTTGTCTTAGAAGTAAGACGTGCTTCAGTCTGCTCTTGAGTATCTAAGTGTTAAGTAGTTTGTTTAAAATGACTACATTAAGTGATGTGTGCTACCAGCAAATTAAAGACAACTTCTGGTATGGTCTATTTGGAGACTTTTAATTAATTATTGATAAGAACACTGGTTATTTTAATGCAACTAAACTATGTAAAAATGGTGAGAAAAAAATGTACCATTGGCTGGAAGATAAGAAAACTAAAGAGTTGATTGCCTATTACAACGGTCAGCTAAAGGAACCGAAGGGGCCCACTTAGAGTCATCAGGGGCCCGGAATACCGATCCCCTAGAAGTGGCGGAAGCAACATCTCAATTAACACCAACAACCGCTACATACTTGGTGAACCTTGGTGGAAGACAAGCTGAAAACAACTTGGTATCTGGTACATATGTCTGCAAAGATTTAATATTAAATTTGGCTTGTTGGACATCCAATCGTTTCTATGAAAAGTGCAACCAAATTATTTTTGATTTTTTCGTAAACGAATTTAATCAAAAATACAAGGATAACCTTAAAGAAATTGAAGTGAAATTAATGGAGATAGATGATGAAGTGCAGCGTATGCGAGAAACAAATGCTAAAGTCACAGAACATCTTGAAGATATATCTCCAAAACCAAGCAATCCCGGAAAAATAAGTGTGTTTGGTTTACTTTCAAGAAATGAGAAAGACGCTAAGTACCCGTATAATGCTATACGAACCCAGAAGAAAAGTTTTCGAAGAGCTATCAGAAACTTTAAAAATAAACATCCCGATTCCAAAGTGGTTCTAAACATGTTGTATGATCCAAATTCTATAAATCTCTTTAATAGAATAAAGACCGAAGTAAAATACCTCAAGACGAATAGAAACTATCTGCATATAGCTGATGTCGAACAGGGGAAGTTTATTCAGGATATTATTGATTTACGTCATAATTTTTTTACTGTTATTTAGAAATGACAGTTAAATATAACAGGTTCAAAATAACAGTATGAACTATGAATTATTAAGAATTCCACGTAGACATAGTAACAGTAGCTGAACCCGTCCGGTGGTGTAGTTGGGTAAAGGAGATTCGCTGCTACACAGGTTCAATCCCCGGGCGATGTAACTAGCAGTTGATCCGGCCTGAGGTGTGATAAGGTGATTAATTTGAATAAAAAGACAAAAATAATTATGAAACAATGTGGATAGAGCAAAAACTTTAGATATCTTTAATTCTCTGAAACATAATTTAAATTATTTACTATACTATACAACTATAATGTTTAAAATAAAAAATATTTTTGTTTTATGTTTAACACAATTAATAAATTTTTTATAAAAAAAACTTATGAAGGGGTTTTTTGGGTATTCATCACTAATAATAATTTGGTAAAAAATTCCACAATGAAGAATTTCTTTCAAATTTTCTTTACTAATTAAGTATTAGTTAAGCATTGAGCTTGAAAACCTCTATAGTCATCTTTTCCTTGAAAATGAAATACATGAATTATTGTAAGCAAAAAATAATATTATATATATATATATATATATATATATATATATATATATATATATATATATATATATATATATATATATGAATATATATATATATATATATATATATATATATATATATATATATATATATATATATATATATATATATATATTATTAAAACTAATGTTTTCTCTTTACCTATAGGGTGAAGTGTGTCTGGTTTCAACTATACCGGGTACAGGGAATATTTTTTTAATTTCATTAAAATTGGTAGTGTGCCTGAGATTTCAGCGATTAGTAGTAGTAGTGTCCGTGTTCGTATGCCGCATCCCCATCAACAACCTGTTAAAATTTAACAGTTTCATTGTACTGACAATCATACGTTCGCAAAGCTGTGAGCACACTAGTATAAAGTGTTAAGTATTATGTTATGAAGTAAAGTTCGCTCTATACTCTATACCCATACATATTTAGCATTCCCAGTCTTCTCATTTATTTCAACAACACACCACGAGGGCTTACAGCCTAAATACTATCGTACCGTGGGTGTCGACAAGGAGGAAAAAGGCAATTTGTTAATTCTGGACTTGAAGGTTTGGAGGTTTGTAAGAGAAGGAAAATCATGTGCCGGCAAGGAATTCCACAACTTGGAAGTCCTCAGGACAAAAGAGCGGGCATAACAAGATGTTCTATGTCTAGTGACCTGGACAGTTAAAGGGTGCATTCGCTCTGTCCCCCTGGTAGATCTGTTGGGGCAGCAGGTGGAGGAACTATGGAAGAAAACTCCTCTGAGCAGTGCCTGCGCAGATATCTATAAAAGAGAGAGGTTACCAACGGCACGTCGGTGTGCAAGGGATGGCAGCCTTTGGATGAGGGTAGGGTCACCGATGAGACATATAGCTCTCTTTTGAATGGAGTCCAGGATAGCGAGTGTAGAAGCGGCAGCTGCACCCCAGATGTGGGAGCAGTATTCGAGGTTTTTCATGTCCATTCATTCTGTGTGTGTGTGTTTGTGTGTTTTGTTGACGCCAGGGAGCAGTTACACCTCACTATCCTGGAAAGTTTTGCCAAACTCCTGCCTTCCTGTAAGGAGAGTAGGGATATTTAACGTGCCCAACATCGCATGGACACGGGACCGACAGCTTTACGACCCCTCTGAAGGGCGAAACGTGCAGACATTCAACTTGCTCAAATACAATGCCAGAACCTCGGTTGATGTTAGTTTTTACAGTTTGTACTGAAAAAGTGAAAGAATTACCCTGCGATCGAACCCAGTACCCTTTGGTGCAGAGGCACACGTTCTTACCCCTGAACCATCGAGGTTCTCATTCATTCTGTTAAAATTTAACAGCCGCGGATGAAAACTGACGTTGATTCATCGAAGCTAGTTGCAATGGAACAGAAACAGATACGAGTCCGAGTTCTAGTGTAAAGCGCAAGCGCAAATAAATTTCTGCTGCAGGGTTTCTGGTCCTCCTGTACCTGTTATTTTTATATATCCATAACAGGTTGTTACTGTTGCAGCTCGGCAACAGTTAAAAAATAACAGATTGTTAAATGACAACACATCACTATTTACCTGAGATAACCTGTGATATCGCACATTGGGATTTTTAGGTTATTTTACTCTGTAAACAAGATGCTTAAATAAATAAAACATACCAATTGAATTATAACAATAGTTATTACACCTTATTAGGTCACTGAAGAGAAAGAAGTGGCAACAGCACAGAAACTCGCACGCAGAAATCTTGTGTGAGAACTTGGCAAGTTGGGAGAGCTAAAGTGTAGGACTACCACACAATATAAACTGTCTGGGTGTCTACAGAGATATATTGCTAGTTATTGGCATATTTTGTTACTAAACACAAAAATTAACTCAAAAGTTGGACAAAGGAGCACTAAAAATAACTGATTTCTCTGACTATGAGTTTGTGAACAAATTCAATATAGAGATTTATGAAAGGTATTTTATTTATGCAATAACTGAAACAAGTATTTGAAAAGAACAAACTTATTCATCTAACCACTCCTTCAGGTAACTGCAAACATTTGGATTAATAAGTCCGGTATCAGCACACCTATCAACAATCGGGCATATACCACAGGTTGTCTTAACCAACCCAGGTGAAGACAGGAACTTATTAACATATTTATACTGGTACAAATCACTGCCAGCTATAAGCCTCCTTTCAGCGTTACCATCCAACACAACCGTAAACAAGATGCTTTCAATATCTTTAACAGAAAGTGTTACATTGCTTATACCTAACTCACTAATAAACTTATGGACATCAGCTGCGTTTGCATAGCTCTTGTACCTAGCTGTTGTTGGCCCTTCAATTTTTCGAGACTCCTCGAAACGTTGTTTCAGATATCGACAACACTGCTGACTTAGGATGTCTACAAATTCTGATTCAAAATCCTGATCTTGGTACCAGGCTCCTCCTGTTACTGAATTATCTGGTTCTAAGTCATAAAGCATGTAATAAGCTTTCCGTTTGTTCTGAAAAACATACATTGGGTAAAAATTTGTTTTAAGTGACTTAATTACACTTAGTTAAGTTTCAAATGTGACTTACCTCAACTGATTTTACAAACTTGATAATTTTCTTGGTTTCCAAACTTTTCAGCACCTTCTTCAACTGAGTCATGTTTAAGTTTGATTGGAATCTTATGTCTCGGATCCATATTCCCTTATTTCCAGCTTTCTGAATGATACTATAAACTACTTTCTCCTCATTATCAGCACCTTTAATTGCAGCCTTCTCAGATGGATCTTTATACTTGTATAATAGTTTATCCTTGTTCTTAAATAGCTCTAATGTTCTACAAAACGGTAAAAACACACTTAATACCTAACAATGTCTATTTCAATTAAATTCTTACCCAGCCTTAAGGCATTTATTTATTATAGCAGCCAAGTTTTCGAGGGGCAAATCGGATATATTAGTTTTAACATCTTCGTTTGATATACCTTCTGGTTTAGATTTGGCTAGATTTAACAGAAGTTCTTCATACTTTTCTGTTTCTACATTAGCCATGTTGAGACTACTTAATAATCTATAATTTTTTTGGCAATAGGTTAATAGTCTTGTAGTATCAATCTTAAGGATTTTCTTAAATACCTAAACTATAAAAACTATTAAATTCTCGAAAATCTTACTAACTTTTACTTGTATACATCTCTAAACTCTATTCTAAACACAAAAAGTGGGGTTAGGTTATATCATGATACCATAGGCCATAGACATATATACGTCGTTGCATTATACAAATAACGAGAGATATGATATTCAAACTACCTATTTTTAGACCTGTCACGCGCATGGTGTCAAGTGGTGATACCAATGCAACAATAATATGCTGTCGTGCAGTGTGGTTTGACGTTTCATCACAACCCCTTGACAAATTACGTATTTTACTAATATTTAAGTGCATACAGTTGGAAGTAATAAAAATTAAAAGATTAAATTTAGTGGTGCGATCTATATTATCTGAAAAAGACAGTATAGTCGTAACTTCAACCGCATTAAAATGACTTATAGAAACTTTTTGATTGCGAATGACTTTGTTTTAAGTGTGTACATTGCTCATTGCTCACCACGTGACGTCATAGGAGGGGACTGGGCATATGCGTAATATATCTATTCTGTCATTATATCATGTATTTATATGGCCTAGACTGAAGAAGCATAATTCTAATATGCACCCGGTTCCTACGTCATCAGCATTACAGGCTGCTTGTGTTTTGCCGTTTTACGAAATGAAAACCCTGCTTGAGATGCTGTTGCTGTTTAATCATAACCCTGCCTGAACTGATCTGCGCTGGCTTCAGTTTGCCTGATTGAAAGCTAAAAGAAAAAACCAATCCTGCAATACATCGAGGCCATGTGAGCATATTTTTCCTTTTATGGCCATTTAATTAAGAAAATTCATGTCAGGGCAAGCCATAAAGCTCTGTTTAGGTTCGCAGGCAGCATTATGATTAAACAGCAACTCGGGCAAGTCTTTCATTTCGTAAAACGGCAAAACACAATACTGATGTTATAATCTAGTGCAAATTAGAAATATGCTACTGGCATGTTTCTTCTCATGATATAATGACTTAGAAGATATATGATATTGCGCATATGCCCCGCCCCCTCCTATGACGTCACGTGATGAGTAACGTTATAGAAGTTCAACCACACACTTAAAACAAAGTCATTCGCAAACAAAAAGTTTCTATACTTCAGTTAAATGCGGTTGACGTTACGCCTACATTGTCTTTTTCAGATAATATAGATCGCAGCACTGAATTTAATCTTTCTCATTTTTATTACTTCCAACTGTATGCACTTAAATATTAGTAAAATACGTAATTTATTAAGAGGTCGTGATGAAACGTCAAACCCCACTACATGACAGCATATCATTGTTGCATTGGACTCACCACTTGACACCATGCGCGTCCCAGGTCTAAAAATAGGTAGTCTGAATATCATATATCTCGTTATTTGTATCATGGTTTCTTCTCCCTCTCTATGGATAACACCACAATGCTTATAGTCTGAAATTGAAAGTATTGAGAAATCATCCATAGAGACACTTATATCTATGAAGGCAGTGTTCTAAACTGTTTCTAATAAAAAAATTATAAAAGAAAATCTACCTATATTACCTGCATATAGTTTAAAAATCGTTTACTATTTGAGCTTTAATGACTATGAAACCAGTTTGATTTTCACTTCTTTTAAATTAAAGAAAACATAATTAATAAATGAGTACAGTTAGGATAACCCAATTCGCGGTGTTTTCATCAGGGAATTAATAGTCTAATGCCCAGTTTCACAAAGCTTGATTAAATATTTAACGGCCGGTTAGTTAATCAGAGCTTCAGACGACCAATCACAGCCTCAAAATATTTGGTTGTCATGGCAACAACCTAGATTCTAGTCGTTGATTGGTCATCTTAATCCTTGATTAACTAATCGGCCGTTAAATATTTAATCAAGCTTTGTGAAACTGGGCATAAGCGAGTAACAACAATAGTTACTAATGAGTTTCTATTAGGAATTTCCGGGAAAACGATCAATATTTGTATTCTTTGAGGGCGCACTTATCGATCACCTATGACATCTGATATATAAATACTATTTCCAGTTGTTATTCGCTTAGATTATTTCTTCCGTCAGAAGACGCTTACTTTGTTAGCGAAACGATCGTCAGGTTTAAAAAATGTGTTGTAATGAATTGGGTTCTCCAAAGTGTACTTTTATTACTCTCATTAGTGCTTATTACAGATTCCAATCTTCACTTAAGCACAATTCAACTCTTTTAATTAATTATCATTGGCAACCTTTTTTAGAGGAGCAAAAGTAGAATTTTGATAAATATTTTTAATTGCTTATAGCAAATATAATTGGCTAAATGTAAAATAAAAATATTTAGGTATTATATTGACATCTGGCTTACTTTTAAATGTGTAATACACATTGCTATGCTATAGTTAATCTAAGTGCAGATCGGAACATATGATGCGCACTGATAAGTACGCACTTTGGAGAACCCAGAAAATTGGATTCTCCAGAATAAGTATACCTACTTATCTTATAATCCTGCAAAAATCTGGTTAGTCTACAGTAAAGAGTTTCAATAAAGTATTATTCCTGATTGTGTGGTGATAATCAAAACAAGCACTCAACTTAGGTTTGGTAAAGCTTGTTTAGATCGACATTTAGTTTCTATGTTGTATTGTGTTGTGTTATTTCAACCAGAGAACTCTATGGAAACTTTAAGGGGTCGTAACACATAATTTTTTTATTGCATATTTCGAAAGTTCGTATAAATACGAGTCTGAGGCACCAGTTATTTTTCTCCAGAGTGTTCTAATATCGCAGAAAAAAATTATCAAAGATTGCAATAATCGAGTCCCTAAATTTGCCCATCTAACTAGGGTTAAGACGTCACAAAATATAGATAGTTCGCGTTTCCGACTGAAGATGGCGCCGGCGCTAAGCGGTTTGCGCCGTTACTTGTGTCACAGAATATTTAAACGATACTTTGCGAGCGCCAGAGGATCATCCTTGCGACGTTGCCAGGTTCACAATTTTTACCTTAGATTCGAAGAATGTTAGGTCAAAGGACTCGTGTTAGATTTATGAACCAGATTCCTGTTCTGTGCTCTATCATTCATTTTCATTATTCACTGTGCCCTTCACTTTCGGTTCCGCTCTTCGCCGTTGCGCTCCAGTTTTAAATCATCCTCGCCTTTGTATAAGTTAACTTCCCTTTGTTGTGAATTTTTATTGTTAGAATTTGTATTGTTCATTATATTGTGCTATATTTAATAATTATTTAGATAAATTCATATTTAGAAGTAGACTTTATTTAATAAATTCCTTGTTTCCTTTATTTTTGAGTTGCATTTGTGGCAGCTAGTTTTCCTTTGTTGTATATTTTTATTGTCATATAGTTATAATTTGTAGTGTTTCCTTAGTGTGCTAGATTCAATAAAAATTTACGTATATTTACATTTTAGAAGCTGATATTTATTTAATAAATTCATTTTGTCCTTTGTACATTTTAGATATATTTGTGATGTAAAGGCATTACAATCAACCAAGGGTTGCGGTGCTATCGGGGCGGCAAGGCCGCGGACGAGCCCTGAGGGAACAAAAAAAAAAAAAAAAAAGGCATTACAAAAAGTATCAAATTTAGTATTTTTTTAAATGAAACACCTGCCTATTTATTCACGTTCTACTATCAAAATAAAAACGAATTTCATTTTTTTACCTCACCTTAACATTATAGTTTTCCAACTATGAAGTATTTTGTAAAGATGTAGGGAGTTTCCGTTTTCATTCTCAACAAGTATCCCCTTCGTGAAACCAAATTTAACATTAACACTACTAATTTTGATCAGTGACTTCCCTTAAAAAGGGCTAAAAGAAGAAATTAACTCGATACTTGGGAGAGGAATCACTGTCATACTGAAGGAAAACACCAGACTTAATGCAGGCGAAATGATATATCAGCAGATAAGTCTTAACTCTTCCTTGAATTGAAGAGGAACGACTTGAGAAAAATCACAGGAGACTCCCCCATAAGGTAGCACCTTATGAAGATAGGTAAGGCAGACAGCGAAAACTGTCAATAATGCAGTGAAGCAGCGGACACACCCGTACATTTGTTATGCGATTGCATGGCTCAGTTCTGCAGAAGGCTCAAATACCTTGGAGGGATGACCTTAACACCACAAAAAATAGGTAGAGTAGCCCCCAAAAAGATAGTACTACATAACATCTGAATGTTTTGGGCCAGTATTTTTTTCCTCACTTAGGGCTCGCCCGCGTCTTTGCCGTCCCGATAGCACCACAGCCTTTGGCTTATTGTGCATTGGGCCAGTATTACGAAAATAGTCATGCACAAAATATCCCTTGAGATTCCAGCGATGAGAGGCAAAAGACCTACATGACTTATTAAGCAATCAACAATCCCTTAATTGCACATTTATTAAATTGCCTAGTAAATTTCCTTGATAGTTGCTTTTAACATTTCCCTTTATTGTCATTCATTTGCAGGAACATTTGAAACACATCTTAATGAATTTTGAATATGTCTATATTTATTTCTAAGCTAAATAAAATGACAACTAACATTAACCATACCAAAGTTAGTACAAGTCCAGAACTTTATAACATTAATTTAGAATAATTAATTATATCTAAGTTATCAGAACCACTTAAGGCTTTAGACTTTAGCCTGTAGAAGATAACATATCCTTATACACACATATATACCCTGCATCTAGATTTGGTAGTGAGTGAGTGAATTGAATATCACTCAAGGAATGGCCATTTTTTCTAGTTTACTGTTCATATACATTATTTTTCAAAATAATTTCTTGAACACTGAAAACTATCATAACGTGGGCTCAATCTGAGATTACATATAACAAATATTAAAAAAAACAAACACTTGTTTGGTTACGATATTTTCAGTAGCTCCATTCATAAAATTCCTACATGAGTTTAATTGTAAAACTGTTCATAATCACGAATATGTAGATTTCTTTAAAATGTTATGCTGCACAAATAAAAATGAGAGGGCTTTTGCAAGATCAAAAACTGAAAAAATACATATGACATACATAAGAGAACCAATTTTTGTTTCACTGGCAGGCCAATAATAGGTAATATAAATCTATTATTTATTAAAAAAAAAGGCTCATTTCATATGAAAAAAATCCTAATACTATTTTCTTTCTTATTTTATTAACTCATTAAAATAGAATATATTACATCACTCCAAAATACAGAAGCACCATGTAATAAATCCAGACATAAAGCTTCATCCAAAGTAACTTTGTATTCTGTGACTTCTTTTGTAGCCTCAAAATCGGGATCTGCCACACAAAATAGACCATATTGTCGTTTCGCAAAATACATTCGAAGCTGTATCTGAGCCAAATATCTAGGTTGAATACTGTTGTCCACGATATAGTTTTTAACTGTCTTTTCTTTAAAGGGACACTTGACCTCAATGATAAATGTGTCAGTTATGCCATCTGGCGAAGCACCAAACACTGGATATTTGCTGCTCAAAAATATACCACATTTTTTTATATTTATATGTCTTCTCTGTTCTATTATTCTAATCATGTCATCTTCAAGTAAACAGCCCCTCTTTATCGCTGAGTTTCTGGCAATGCTACAGCACCCATTATAGCTTCCGCTAATGAGCTATCCGGAGTACGACACCTTGATGCTTCATAGATTTTTGAAGCTGTTATTCGCCCATATCGGTGCTCATACCAGGCAGAGGATTTTGATTGCTCACGAGTGGAATATTCTATTCTACTGCATAGGTTTTCACTTAGCTTGGACGAAATGAATTCCAGAAACTTACATACACTCCTCTCTTCCAAAGAAACTTCTTCTTTATAGGATATTGATAGCTGATGAAGGGAAGTGTTCAAAAACTTCGGTTCTTTAATTATGTCAAAAATACCTCCGGCTTGGTCTTTAATAAGACCTTTAAAACTTTCAACAAATGTAGAGTTCTTGGGTTGAAAAGGTGGTATGTTTTTTCCTGTCAATGCTGAAAGGTTTATAAACTCCACTGACTTCCCAGCTTTGGACAAAGAAGTCGCTTTCCAGTAACTTTCAGTTTCCGTTACAGAAGGTTCTTCACCACGTCGATGAAGCCAAAACAGAAAGGCAACAGAATGTTTGCAGCCCCCTGAAAATAAAAATAAAAACGTTAATTCTACATTATATAAGAAATGAAAGGTATCATCTGAGCTAAATGTTATTTGAAACATTAAAAAACTATCATATTCTCTTTTACAATTTCACACTTTCAGTTAATAATAAATTGAATGTAGGGTACGATAAAAATGGACACAAAAGTATCCCTCTTAGTTTAGAAGAGGTCATGTAAAATAAATATATTCTCTAATACTGGTAAGTATCCAAGAAAACATGTCAATACAAAGAAAATCTGTGTCAAACAATCAAGATTCATAGCTTCCTCTTTTAGGAGTTATGAATACAAATAACATCTTATTAGAAACAGATAATGTTGTTTTGTTGTTGTTATTTAATGTTACATTAAATGTAGATGTGTTCTGTCATTCCATTGATGCAAACAGCATGATTTAATAAATAACAAAACAAACTATATTTATGATTGAATATGAGGGGTATAGATGCAAAACGCGACATATCCGAGTAAACAAGTTTTGAGAAAATCGCAAAAAATTGCTATATGTTTATGTTTAGAGATATTTACTTCATTCAACTTTCGTTTATTTGCATACTTTAGTCTAAATTAGGAAAATTATAAAGTTGGAATCGAACTGACCACACAAAACTAAAATTTAAAGGAAATGAGTGGATATGTCGTGTTTTGCATCTAAACATAGGATTTGTCGCTTTTTGCATCTGAATAAGGGATCACTACTACTACTACTACTACTAGTACTACTACTACTACTAGGTAGGTATGAAAATATCATTTTATTTAGTATAACATTAATTTGTTACAATAATGAAATTGCATTTTAGGCACCTAATCTTAAATAATATAAACTTCCTCTTCATCTTCTATTTCTAATGACTCTTCGTTTCTATCAGCAACAATATCAGTATTTCGATCAAAAAGTTGAACAAAGTATTTTAAATTCGGGATTTCTTTATATTCTTCTCCATAATGATTACTTAATAAACTTTCTACGCTTTTGATTTTATCTGGTTTAAGTGGTACTCCTATATTTAGTTTTTGTGGTTTCATCCGCTCAATATTCATTCCTCTTTTAGAAATCCCTTTAGCCTGTCCCAGGTCACTCCTATACAAAGCCTCTCCTCTAATTAAAATATTATTATTATACCCACTTTTAGTAAAAATAAACCTCTTGCACGGCTTGAATTGAAAATGCCAACTAGATGTGTTTTTTAGAAATTTCTTAGCCTCTGATTTCCAGTCAAGAACATTGAAGTCCTTTCCTGCTTTTAAGACTTTGGCTCGAGACTTAATTATATTTATGTAATCTTCGGGTGACAAAATTTCAGTCTTTTTTCGTCTCTTTTTCTATGTTACCAAAAACTCGATCAGGTGGTATGTATGAGTGACCTACAATAGGGAAAACTACCTCACATTCCTTAATTTGAGATGAAGCCAAAGATTTCATCCAATAAGAAAGCATCGCCATTAAAGTTGAATTCTTATTTTGTCCCCCGCACCCATCACAGAAGAGACGTACTGATGTTACTTCTTCGGAAAATTCAAAATGTGTTAAAGTGTGATAAACTGCAGATACGATTTCGTTTGAGCTTTTAGGTCACTCAGCTTCAGTCCAAACAAAACAGGACACATTTTTGTTTGAAAGATTTTCTTTAGAATTTCCAGCAACTACACAAAAGTTATAAAAATTAACCTGCATTGAAAAGTATGCTTGTTGGTCCGGTAACTTAGGCAAAGGCATGTTTTTCTCACAATCAAAAGAGAAAATAGCAGTTTGAGGGTCATCTCTTTGTAACATGTCATAAAAACTTTTAGCTTGCAATTTATGTACTCTATGGTATGTTATTAAGTCTTGTTTTTCTTTTGGTTCAATACAGTTTTTTATCTTTTCTTTAAATTTTAAACAGGTAGAACATAAATCCGTTTGAGAAGTTCCAAAACCCACATTATAATGCCTATTAAAATAGTTTCTGAAGTAACACTGACGTACCTTCAAATTGTCTTGGGCTTGGTCGTTGTACATGATCCAGAGTGTCTTGATGTTAAGCTCGCACGGCAAATAAACCCTATGTGGTGAATTGCTGCGACAGTAGTGGCTTTCACTGCATTTCAGTGATTCAATAAAAGATTTGATACCTTCTTTTTTCGCGTCGTTATTACCTTTTATTCGATCTCCACCCCGACATTCCTTCGGCTGATCACCAGTTTTTTTAAATTTCTTTACTATCCGTAAAACTCGATCTTTTTTCAAATTTAGCACTCCTAGGAATGCTTCTCTGCAAACTGGGATTTTAATTCCATCTACAGTCGGAATCGAATAGGTAACACTAATAGCGTGCGGTTTGCTATTTATTTCATTATTTTCTGAAAGCCTCCTTCTCTTAGGAGCTGTCCCAGAGCAAAATTGAAGAATGAATGCATCTTGAGAAGTTTTATTTCTATTGGCATAAAATAATTTGTGAAAATGTTTAACGTCATTCATACTTAAATGTGATGTACACTGATAAGGCTGATATGGCTTTCCATTGTGCCTACACTGAGGAAATACTGGCAAACTTTTAGGCAAGTACCTAAAAATAAATAGTTCTGTTAATAAAATTATTAATAACATAAAAATGAACTTTTCTGTGTACCTTGCTTGTTTTGCTTTAGCTCTTTTCCATTCTTCGGGTTGATGACGCCTTTTCCGCGACCGATTTTTAGTGTCTTCAACAATTTTTTTACATGGTGTTTCGAGTTCCATGTTTGTTTTTTATTTAATTCTCTTAAAACACTATAAAACTTTGTTTAACTTAACAGAAATGCCTATTTCTCTTGTAAACTTAGACAACAATCCGCCATGATGTAAAGAAAACCACGTGACATCCATTCTGCTTTCCTATTGGTTAATACGGATATTGTCGGATATGTGGCTGTTTGCATTTGAATGCTAGCAACACATGTCGCACTTTGCATCTTACCATGGTTTTAAAACGGGAATTTATAAGAGATATGTCAGCTTTTGAATTTAAACGAGTGTTGAAAAGATGACAGACTACTAGACAAATCCATTGGTGTGAATATCTAATTTTTGTATTTATTGTGATATGTCGCGTTTTGCATCTATACCCCTCATATTACATAACATGATAACTACTGCTCTGTTGGAAAGATAAAAATAATTTGGAAGTTACAACACAATGTGCTTATAAATGTAAGGAACGGGCCTATAAAATAATTAATTAACTACAACAAATAGATGCAAAAACCAGACACCTACCAAAACAGGGAAATGGTTATTCCGAGACTAAAAGACTATTAAGACAGCATTAGTTATCTCTGTAGTTCCACCGAGTAGGTTATTTGCATCTTTATCACTTTAAGTCAAGTGTTTCCCAAATATTCAATCTTCAGTACCTTTGTAAAGAATACGAAAATTTCAGTTACCTTTTAAAGCAACTTCATTATTCAAATATACAGATTGAAACGTTGTAATCAAAGTACAACATCTTAAATTACCTTATCCACCGATTTAAGGAGTAGGCAGATTGAGGTCTTATAGTTCATTTCATTTCATATTCCTTAACCTTTTAAAAAACTGGTCCAAAAGAAAATAACAAAAATAGTACAATAATTAAGTTTAACGAATACTACTTGGGTGACTTAAAGTAAAGGTAATTTAAATAATAAACATATTACCTTCTGATGCTGTGCAATCTTCACAAATATAATGTATGACAGTTTCCTCCTCTTCATGAATGGTGATTGTCACATTGTAGGGAACTTTCATTATGCTATGTTTGGGAGTAATTTTTGCCTTAATAGTACAGATGTTCAGTTCTTTCTACCTGCATGTATCCCACTGCATTGTCTCCATAAGATTCCTTCGTAGCCCTAGAAGTAGAAGGTGAATTTGTCATTTAAGAATATTACTTGCAAAAAAGGGATGATATATTTCAACATTTCCCTGGCGTCTCTTAAATGATGACAACCTTTGCTTTGGTTTACCCTTCTAATCTTTTGTTCTTCTGCTTTTTGGTGCATTAATAATGTAACCAAAAAGTAATTTGGAGACTTACATTACATGGAAATTATGTACAAAATACATGTGCCTTATTTTTCCCTTCAAATGAACGCTAACATAACATACTGTAAGTCCCATTATCCTGAACATGAATGTTGCCAAAAATCAATTAACACCTGCACTTTGCGCATTAAATTGAGGGGAGTATATGTACTATACAAAAAAACAAAATTATACTGAGGTAGTCAAGTTAAAACATTACTAAAATTTCAATAGTAAAAGCCTTGATTATTAAGCCCAAACACCTCCAGCGTTAATCTTCCTTATTCAAATTAATTTCAGTGGAAAAAGCTGTTTTAAAGTGTGTATTTGCACACTAATCAGCTAATTCTCGTTTTAGCACAGCTCTATCATTGCAAAGTTCAAAACATACCTATTAGATGCACGTCCGTATATAAAATTTCATAAAAATCGAATACATGTGCGGAAAGTAGGCTTTTACCTAGTGTTTTATTATGCAGTGGTTTCAGGAGGACACTGCATTGCTTACATTTATATTTTCAGGCTATTTTCGCTGTGCATTGATATCTGAAATACTGAGGAAATCTATTAAACCAGATATAATTAATTTACTCACTTTTAATTTTATTAAAGAAAATGAAAATAAATTTGGCAACCATGTAAACCTCGCATTAAATCTTAAATCCTGATTCTTGACCTTGGCGTATGTTTATGTTTACTTTATGAGTGTTGAAAGTTGAAACACAAATTAAGGATTGGATAATAGAAATAGTTGCAGTATTCTAATATAAAAAGCATGCTGTTTACTCACCTTCTCATTTTTACATTGCGTGATTCAGAGAGAAAGAAATCTTGATTAGCTGCATAAAAACTGTGAACCATGTTGCTGTCTACTTTAGGTAGATTGCGTGCATCCGCTTTTTCAAACCCACTTTCCATTTTTTTGTACACAAACACTCACTAATATCACAATAAAGACACCAGCAACTAACAAGTTTTACACACAGTTCCAGAATGTTTATTATATTTTACATTCCCTACTTCCGTGCGTTAGTTTAGGTACTGCGCAATTTTGATTTTAATTAAAATATTTGAATGACTGATGGCGTTTATGACAGCCTAGCAGTGACACTGTTGGTAATTCAGAATCATATTTGTGTCTAAAACCTGGACCAATCAGATGCTTTGAGGTTAGCACGTCACAAAGTACGGGCTTTAAAATGAGCATTTTGGCGGGCTAATTTTCATTTCTTTATAAAAAAAATTCTATAAGGCAAAACCTCAAAATTTCTACGTATAATTATTTTATTACCACCAGTCTTTAAGTTATATACTATAAAACTGTGATTTTTGATTGTGTGTTACGACCCCATTGTCAGTTTTCATCATTATTATTATTTCCACGTTTTGACGTTTGACAAATAATTAAATAATACAAATGAGCTAATGAGTTAGGTTTGAGGTTAGAGTAAGATTGAAAATCATTTCACAAATTATATTATTAGGTTATTAGTTTACTCCTATTGTTATTATTGTAAAGAAAAAGTATATACCTGTTTAGGCAAATATAAAAACTACTGTGTTGCCATTAATGTGAGAGTACTTCTTTACCCAATAACCATGGTGTGTGAAGATACATTGAAAATCAAGAATTTCCCTAAAGAACTTTCCGATGCAGAAAAAGAAAGTTTTCTTCAACATTTCGGTGCACAAAAAGTGAAAATCGTAACATCGTCAAACAAACAAAAATCCGTGGCTTATGCAAAGTTTGAATCAAAAGAAATAGCTAAAAGTATTTTAGTCCGTTTACACCAGATCACACTATTAAACAGTCGATTGTGTATAGAATACGCTGAACACGATGTAGGACAGGGTATGCCCAAATGTAAAAATGTTGAAAATCAAGATGACAGACGAGCTGAATTCTTCAACAATTTCATCAAGAAAATCAACGCCTTCAACAACTCCGTCAACTATAACCAGCCACCACCTGCGCATTTAAAGTACTCATACCCCAAAGCAAATCGAGCTACAATTAGTAACATAGCTCATGCCTTAGCTACCGTGCCAAAATTCTACACGCAAGTCTTACATCTGATGAATAAAATGAATCTTCCACCACCGTTTGTAATAGAACACCCCAGTCAGCTTCCGTTAAGGCATCAGAATATACAAGTACAAAAGCCACCGCCGCCGATCAGTGCCCCACCAGAATCCTCTTCTGAATCTGAACTTGAAAGTGACCCGGAAACAGCAGATAAAAACAAAGTAATCATTCCAGAGAAAAGGTTATTGCCACAAAAGAAACATGTCAAGAGACCGAAATTTATAAAACCAAACGTTCAACAACCTACTTCAAGTAAAGCCCCTGAAAGAACAGAAGATGTGTTTGATAAAGTTAATATGAATACACACAGGAAAATAGAGTTGAAAGTTTCAGGTGAGAGCTTAGATAACAAAACACAAGCAGAAAGTGTTATTGAAACAACACACATAATATCTGATTACGATGATAAACATACTGACGAACAGATCTGTGATGCAAATAAAGTGATATCAAATGAAGAATTGGCAGCAAACCAGATTCCTCGTAAAGACCTGAGTGTTTTGCCAGTGTTTAAGAGTTATCACCCAGGTGCACCAACTAGTAGGCTGTATATTAAGAACATCGTTAAAGCTGTTGACGTTAAAGATTTAGAATACATCTATAATAGATATAAGTTGGAATCTAGTGAAAATAAGCCTAGTCAATTTGAGATTCGATTAATGAAGGAGGGTAGAATGAAAGGACAAGCATTTATAACATTTGATAGTGTTGCATTAGCACAGAAGGCACTGAACGAAACAAATGGGTTTATATTGAAAGAGAAGCCCTTGGTTGTTGTTTTTGCCAAATCTGGAACTGCAAAAAAATAAATATTTTTTACTTTTTGGAAATAAAACCTTATTAAACATAGTATTCGTTTTTTATTATCATAAAAACTTCTTTATTTATGGCGTTTGTTTTTCTAAACACTCCAATTTATGTACAGAGTGTCTTATTTTCATTGTAAATGTGGAGTATCTCAGTTATTATTGAAGATAGAGACAAATGGTTTGTGCAATACTTTACTTGATTTTTATGAAACATGGTAGTGACAGAAAAGTTGCCGCCTTCTTAGTTTCATAGATACAGGGTGCTTTTGAAAAGTTTGCAATTTGGGACCCCACTTGTATTTTCTTTACTCAACAAGATATCCTATATGTTGTCAGCTATTTTAATAGCTCTAATTAAGGTGATTCCAACGATATGAGGCTTGACATATTTATCTTTTTAATTTTTGAGAAAAATCTCAAAGTTGTGTCTTTTTTAATTGCTCCTTATCGAAAGAAACCGGTTTTTATAATTATTAATTTAAATCAGACACCATAGTTTTATATGTATTTTGAATTGACTTTTATTGGGCTTTTAAAAATGTAGTTTTCATGTAATTCTAAAAACCCAAGAAAGGCCTAATTCAAAAACGAAAAATGCTAATATACCATTTCAAAGAATACTACCTTTATTGTTAAAGTGTAAACAACAATCAACACATACAAATACTAAAGAGGGTGTTCAAACTGATGGCCATTTTTTTTTTAATTTCAACAACACACCACGAAGGCTTACAGCCCAAATAGTATCGTACCGTGTGAGTCAACAAGGAGGAAAGAGGCAACTTGTTAATTCTGGACTTGTAGGTTCGGAGGAGAAGGAAAAATATGTGCCGGCAAGGAGTACAACCCGTCCCCAAGAAAGGATCCAAAGCGCTTCCTAGCAACTACAGGCCTATTTCTCTCCTTTCAGTCATCTCTAAAGTGATGGAAACACTAAATTACTAAAATTTCTTGAAAAACACAGTCTAATCCACGATAGGCAGTATGGATTCCATCAGCGCAGATCAATTGCCGACCTCCTTTCCTTTGTCATCCATTCTTGGAACTACACAGTGAATCCCAGATTGTCGCTCTAGACATATCCAAAGCATTCGACCAGGTCTGGCACGCAGCGCTGCTTACTAAACTTCCGGTCTATGGCCTACCACCAAAACTCTGTACCTGGAAAGAACATTTCCTCTCCAACCGGAGCATTTCTGTTGTCGTGGATGGCCATTTATCTTAACTGTATCCAATTAATGCAGGAGTCCCTCAAGGTTCAGCTTTAGCCCCTATTTTGTTTCTTCTCCACATCAATGACCTCCTCTCTAGCACATCCAACCCAGTTCACAGTTACGCGGACGACAGCACCCTCCACTCAAATATACAATATTCTAAGCCTGTCTCTTTAGCCCAATTAGATGAGGATCGCTGACTCAAGGAGGGTTCTGCCTCTGTGGATCTCCAAAAAATATTAGACTAAAGAAGTAGAAATCTTGTACAATTCAACCCCACCAAATCTCAGTCTTGCTTTCTATCTCATAAAAGATACACCAGCCCTAGACCCATCACAATGAACGACCAAGTTATTCAAAGTCATGAGTCCTTTTCACTTGTTAGCATTTCTGTGGATTGAAATCTCAATTGGCACCAACATGTCACATCAATTGCAGAAGCGGCTGCCAAGAAATTAGGTGTCCTCTTCCGGACTCGCAAATACTTTTTACCAGCTAATCTCTATACCTTTTATACTTCACAAATAAGGCCAAACCTCGAATATTGCTCCCACATCTTGGGTGCTGCTGCCGCTTCCACACTCGCTATCCTGGACTCCATTCAGAAGAGAGCTATACGTCTCATCGGTGACTCTTTCCTCACCCAAAGGCTGCCATCCCTTGCCCACCGATGTGCCGTTGGTGACCTCTCTTTTTTTTTTATAGATATCTGCGCGGGCACTGCTCAGAGGAGCTTTCTTCCATAGTTCCTCTACCTACTTCCCCCAACAAATCTACCAGGGGAACAGAGCGAATGCACCCTTTTACTGTCCAGATCACCCGCTCTTTTGTCCTGTGGACTTCCAAGTTGTGGAATTCCTTGCCGGCACATGTTATTTTCCTTCTCCTTCAAACCTTCAAGTCCAGAAATAACAAGTTGCCTCTTTCCTCTTTGTCGACACCCACGGTACGATAGTATTTAGGCTGTAAGCCCTCGTGGTGTGTTGTTGAAATATAAAAATATGTGAAATGTAATGTTTAGGAGGAGAAGGGGTGTCACGGAACAGGTATTATTGGTAAATTATTAAAAAAATGTGCAATGTGTAAGGAACTTTAAATGTCAATAACTCGGCAAAAAGAAAAGAACAAAAGTTAAGAATATTGCCAGCGTGCATGTAAGACACCAAACTTTCTCTATCACCAGTCGTTTCATCTAAAACTGTTCGGGAGGTAATCTGCAAATTTACCCAGATTTTAGCGAATTTATATATATATATATATATATATATATATATATATATATATATATATATATATATATATATATATATATATATATATATATATATATATATATATCCAACTGATAACTCAAAAAATAATGGACCGATCTTGATTAAATTTGGTGAGTATCTTCCTTTTGCAAGTTGGATAAGTTCGTTCGCCAGGAAAATCGGACCAGGTTTTCTCGGAAAATGTTGTGTTTTCTTTCTAAAAAAAAATTATATCTCCGGAAATAACAAAGTAAGGGCAACCAAATTTGGTACGCATGTTTGTATTATAAAGAGTAAACCCTATTCCAAAATTTAGGTCTCTAGCTTTAAAGACAAAGAGTTATGGGCAGTTAAAGAAACAAATTTTGGAGTTTTCCTCGAAATGTCAAACTCGCAATTTGAAACGTCAAAATTGGCAATGTTTATGCAAAGAACGTGAAACAAATACGGATTGTGAAAAGAAAATGTTGCAAGAAGAGTGTTCTGCAAACCCTTAATTTTCAGATTCAACTGTCATTGTCCTTCATTTTACTAAAATATTTACAGAAAATTCATTTCAAATAGACCCTTTCTCTGAAGCTTTGGATGCCGGTTTAGTTAAGTTGATGCTTTTCTGTAGGTTTAGTGAAGTTTATGGTTTAACGGTCTATAATTTTTAGCTAATTTTTGTAGAACATGTATGATGCATTTGTAAGAAAAAAATCTGGACGCAGCAAGTGCGTTTTGGTAGCGAATTTTCATTAAATCCTGCAAATTTCAATAACGCTATTAACGTAAGCTTTGTTGGTTAGGAAACCAACATTAAAGTTTATTTTCGAAAATTTTGTGTATATTTTCAAACCATAAGTAATTTTGATAAAATATAGTACATTGTTTCTACCACATAGGCTATACCGATAATCAGATTTATGCCTGCTCGCATTTGCTATTAAAAACATTTTTATTGAAATTCACTTCCATAACTCACTTGTTGCATCCAGACTTTTGAAAAATGTTTATATATTTTCAAACAATAAAGTTATTTCGATGAAATATGGTACATATTGTTTCTACTATATAGGCAACCAAGTTTGATGCCTGCTTCCTTCAAAGAAATACATTTGCTATTAAAAACATTTTAAAGAAAATTTGCTACCATAACGCACTTGCTGCGTCCAGACTTTTTTTAGATGACTTGAAAAAATCCCCAATCCAATATAGGTATATCTATTTTGGCAAAGTTGAATAACAACTACTGAATACTTTAGTTTCTATGATTTGTTTTCAATTTCAGTCAGTTTAATTTTCTAAACAAAGAAATCACCAAACTGATTACACCGATTCTATTATGGCTCTAGAAATATTATTCCTTGTTTTCTATGGATTTAAAATGTATTATTTAAAGGCAACGCCCGGACATAAGTTACGCCAGTGACTACCGGAATTAATAATCCTAATCCTAACGATTGTTTATTGTTTTACAAATTCGCGGTGTGAGTGGCGCATCTACAAGTGTCATGTTGCGCAAATACGTGGCGCAGTAGGTCCCAACTGACATACGAAATTTGCGTACGTCACAGCCGCGTCACCAACATTTGTCCCTTCGTTCACCACACAACACAATACACGTTTATTATTGCTGTGTGGGATTTCTGTAGTTGTTTCCGTGGCACCCGCTCACCAACAGTCTCCACAATGGAAATAGTTTCGGAACTAGTAAATAACCAGCTATATCTGTACATACCAGTAGCCCTGGTCATCGTCGGTGCGATATTGGTCTTCACCTTTGGATTCAAATCCGCAGAACAACCACCTTTTGACAAAGTCACGATCGACGACCGGAAACCAGGAAACAAGAAGCGGAAAATCAAAGAGAAGGTTCGTATTAATAGTTTAATATGCTAATTTCACCCATTGTCTGGTTGAATGTTTTATTAGCGCTTTGTATGCCTTAAAACATTCAGTCGCGAAATTTAACATATGCTTCTTCATGAGTTAGAAAGGTTTCTGGACTGTGATCTTGTTATCGAGAGCACAATCACGTATCCTGTTATGATTATCTAGGAAAACCTTGCTCTATTTTCTGCTCATTACCCGACCATCTAGTTCATATAATTTTATTGAGAATAAAATTTATATATAAATTCTGGCAAGGTTTCCACTACACTCAATTAACCAGCTGTTGTTATCTTTCTTGTTGATCAAGTTTGCTTATTTTCACATTCATATGTTTAATTTAAGTGTTTTCCTTAGCTTGATTATTCCTTTTAGAAAGAACCAAATCAAAGCTGGTTTGAGTTCAAAAGCCTATTCATTTTCAAAGCTGCTAATTACATAGTTTAGTAAAAGTAATTGGAGAATAATAATTCTGTAGATTGATTACTGGAAATTGCTTCAGTTTTGATCAAATCCAATTAGAAATAGCTACATCGTTGCTATAATGATTTGAAAATTATCTGTTATCGTTTGTCTTGTCCTTAGGTGAGAAAGTAAAAGTATAATCTGTTCCTTTCTTGCTTGTCATTGCTACTGAATTTAATGTCTATTGTGATAAGTAGATAAGCATAATCTATATGAGGTAGTTTGATTTGTTTATTGTAACAAGTTAATGTGAGTTTACAAAAGCTTATCTAAGGTTACAGATTTTTATTTATGTACACTGGAATAGGATTACTGAAAAAAATGGGTTTCTTTTTAGTTTAATGATATTTTTGCTTCTTGGTCTTTTCACTAGTTTTTGTTTTATATGATCAGTAGTTTGGTAGTGATGAGATCATTTGATTTTTTTTCTCCCTTAGGGCTCATCCGCGTCTTTGCCGCCCCGATAGCACCACAGCCTTGGGCTTATTGTGAACGCCTTTTGTCTTTTCTACTTCACCCATTCCAAAATCACTGTGCCTTGAACTAGTCTGCACAGTAATTGGTAGGGTGAAGTTTTATATTGCTCTGCCTCCGGTCTAATCTGTCCATTTGATTGGAAAATACACGATTCTCCAATTATTGAGATATTCAGTACATTCCATTTACGTATTAAAATAATTCTTGTAGAGCCTATAATAACAAAAATTTACTTGTCTAGTAAGAATGAGAAGAGGTGAATTTGCAGTTTACCTCCCGTACAGTTTTAGATAAATCAACTGCTGATAGATAAAATTTGGCATCTTATGTGGAAGTTAACACTATTTTTACCTTTTGCTTACTTGTCTTTGCTGAGTTATTTACATTTAAACTCATATGTATTTTGTTTCTTTAACTCCAGTCTATTTTTAATAAAGCGTTTCCTAGCAACTACAAGCCTATTTATCTCCTTTCAGTCGTCTCTAAAGTGATGGAAAAGTATATAAACACCGAATTACTAAAATTTCTTGAAAAACACAGTATAAGCCATGACAAGCAGCATGGATTCTGTCAGTGCAGATCAACTGCCGACCGCCTTTCCTTTGTCACCCATTCTTGGAACAAGTCTATGGAACTACACGGTGAATCCCAGATTGTCGCTCTAGACATATCCAAAGCATTCGACCTGGTCTGGCATGCAGCGCTGCTTAATATACTACCGGCCTATGGCCTACCACCAAAACTATGTACGTGGACAGCAAATTGCCTCCCCAACCGGAGCATTTCTGTTGTCGTGGATGCCCATTCCTCTAAACTGTATCCAATTAATGCAGGAGTTCCTCAAGGTTCAGCTTTAGCCCCTACTTTGTTTCCTCTCCACATCAATGACCTCCTTTCTAGCACATCCAACCCAGTTCACAGTTACACGGACGACAACACCCTTCACTCAAATATACAATATTCTAAGCCTGTAACTAACTGAAGATTGGAACCTGTGATGAGCACTGATAAGTACACTTGGAGATCCCAAATCACCACAACACATTTTAAAAGACCTGATGATCGTTTCACTAACCAAGTTAGCGTCATCAGAGGATGAAACATTCTCAATGATGCTAACTTGGTTAGTGAAACGATCGTCAGGTCTTTTAAATGTGTTGTGGTGATTTGGGTTCTCCAAGTGTACTTATTCTAAGCCTGTCTCTTTAGCCCAATTAGATGAGGATCGCAGACTCATGGGGGGTTCTGTCTCTGTGGATCTCCAAAAAATATTAGACTGGGGAAGTAGAAATCTTGTACAATTCAACCCCACCAAATCACAGTCTTGCTTTCTTTCTCATAAGAGATACACCAGCCCTAGGCCCATCACAATGAACAACCAAGTTATTCAAAGTAATGAGTCCTTTTCACTTGTTGGCATTTCTGTGGATCGAAATCTCAATTGGCACCAACATGTCACATCAATTGCAGAAGCAGCTGCTAAGAAATTAGGTTTCCTCTTCCGGGCTCGCAAATACTTTTCACCAGGTAATCTCTATACCTTATGTACTTCACAAATAAGGCTAAACCTCGAATACTGCTCCCACATCTGGGGTGCTGCTGCCGCTTCTACCCTTGCTATCCTGGACTCCATTCAGAAGAGAGCTATACATCTCATCAGTGACCCTACCCTCACCCATAGGCTGCCATCCCTTGCCCACCGATGTGCCGTTGGTGACCTCTCTCTCTTTTATAGATATCTGCACGGGCACTGCTCAGAGGAGCTTTCTTCCATAGTTCCTCCACCTGCTGCCTCCAACAGATCTACCAGGGGAACAAAGCGAATGCACCCTTTTACTGCCCAGGTCACCAGACATAAGAACATCTAGTTATGTCCGCTCTTTTGTCCCGAGGACTTCCAAGTTGTGGAGTTCCTTGCTGGCACATGTTTTTCCTTCTTCTCCGAGCCTCCAAATCTTCAAGTCCAGAATTAACAAGTTGCCTCTTTCCTCCTTTTCGACACCCACAGTACGATAGTATTTAAGCTGTAAGCCCTTGTGGTGTGTTGTCGAAATATTTAAAAAAAGAACTCAAAGCTATATATATATATATATATATATATATATATATATATATATATATATATATATATATATATATATATATATATATATATATATATATATATACACATCTAAAGAATTTATCAATTAAAAATCTGAATTACTAAACAGTTTTTTATTCCTTATTTTTTCAGAAACCTAGCGCAAATGGTCACATATCTTCTGGAGAATCTAGAGTGGACAAATCGCCTTCTAAGGAAAATAAGCGTTCACCAGCCAAAGAGGCCGAAGTGCAAAAAGCTAAAAAAGCAGAGGTTACAAAGCAGCAAGCAGAAAAGCCTAAAAAGACTGAAACTGTGAAGAATAAAACAGAGGAGGTCAAAAATAAAAAGAATTCCAAGAAAGTTAATGAAAAGCCAGCAGATTATGATGAAGGTAATGAAAATTGCCCGCGAATTATGATTCCTGATTGATATTTTTTAGTCCGATTTGCATAATATTTGTTCCAGTTACGTTCCTTTATTATAATTTTTTCACTTTGAAAAAGTGCATGGCCAGTGTTGTGGCAAGAATCTCAAAAATTTTAATTTAAAAAATTCCATTATTTTAGGTTGGAAATGTGGAAGTAGTAGTAGTAGCAGTGGTGGGGAGGCTAACGCCAGGCAAGTAGGCCACAATGGACCCTTTTTGCCAACCCCGACAACCCAGCAACCATGCTCTACTCTTCCTCTTCCCCCATCACCAAACCGTCTTGACCTCGAAATGAAGGCCATGACGGTCTTCCATTGGTTCCACTGTAGAGTCCTCGAACCGAACAATTCTGTTCAAAGACTCCCAAACGCCTCGCATGGGATCTCTCTCGTCACCGACCAATATGAGGTGTCTTCTAAGAGCGCAGTGGCCCGTCAGCACACCGAATGATGCGGCGAAGGTCAGGTCAGGTCACCACCTATCTAAGGCGACTGAGACCGCCTCCCTACTTATGCCTCTCGCAGGCTCCGGGCAACAGAACGGCCGCCGGGAACCAAGTCTTGCGAGATCATTCGCCACCTCATTCCTCGCTATGCCACAGTGTCCCAGAACCCACACAAGTTGCACCTACTTTGTCCTGGCCAGTCCTTTAAGGGTGTCAGCACACTCCTAAACCAGTGTTGACCCAATTCTGGCCGTGCAAACTGCCCGAAGGACCGCCTGGCTATCCGAGCAAATGTATACACATTTCTCAGGCCTCATCCTCACATCCTGTCGATTGACTACAGACAGGATAGTATACACCTCCGTTTTGAATGCTGTGGTATATGCGCCCAGAGCATAACTCTCGCGCACCCCCAGACTGCCGATGTATATTCCAGCCCCGGAGGATTGCTGATCCTCCAGCCGCGATCCGTCGATAAAACAGACCAGGCTTGCAGGCTAGAATGCAACCTCATTTTCCCTCCACTGATCCCTACTGGGGATTCTGAGGATATATAGCCTAGTCAACTTAATATTGTCCTCTGCATTCCGTACCTTGATGGTGGAAATCGGAATTTCCTTTGCCACCTCCTTGGCGACTCTTACTCTTGCCTATTATTGCTCTCTCTCCACATCAGTTTCCAGAGTCTCGCATTCTAAGATGCGACACCATAGCCTCCCTTCTGATACAGATGAGAAGCAGTGGCAGCATCAGCAAGACTCTAGCGTGGCTGAGGGTGTCGTCCGGTGATACACAGGATTGCCAGCCTTTGGAGTTTGGCCAGTTTCTTGGTAGCAATTTGGTTCACACCACACCACCAGACTAACGCCTCGTAGTGGATTCTTGGCCTGACCATCCAAGTGTAAATCCAATGAAGGATCCGAGTATTAAGTCCTCAGGTCCTCCCAATCACTCGACACAGCTGTCAGAGAGTAGCTATTCCCTTTCTTACTACTCGTTCTATTTGGGACCCCCATGATAGTTTGGAGTCCAGGACCACTCTCAGATATTTGACCTCCTGCACTAAACCTAAAAGTTTTTCCAAACCACCATCGCCCTAAACCCGCCCATATTCCTCTTCTTGGTGAATAGGATCATCTCCGTCTTAGCTGGGTTTAAGGAGAGTCCCAGCTCACCACACCACCTTTCAATTATGCTACAGGCAGCTTGCATGCACGCACAGATGACGCTGGGGAATTTGCCGGTGACTAAGTCCAGTCCATTATCAGCGTGGAAATGTGGAAAATCCTGATGATTACAGACTTGTCAATTACGGCTTGCTGTGAAAAGATTTTGAAAGTGTTACACATGGTGGACGTAGTAATTACTTTAAAAACAACAAACTTCTACGTAAAGATGAATTTGATTTTCACGAGGGTAAATCCACGATGCAGGCTGTCAGTAGAGTTATGAATGATATGGTTGTGGGTCTTGGTGAGACAGCGGTGTGTAATATCACAGTGTGACCTGTTTAAGACCTACCGTGTCTGGCATGATATTCTTCTAGCCAAGTTGCTGTTTTTCACATGTACTTTAGAGAGTTCCACATTGGTCCATTCTGGGACCTATGTTATTTATAGTTTATATCAATGATTTCTTGGATAATATACCTCCATATCAGCATGCATTATATGCTGATGGCACCACTGTAGTGGTTTGTTGCTCGAAGTCTGAAAACATGTCGGATGCACTATCAATTGCTGAACGAAGGGTAAATCCATGGTTTGAAGAAAACTGTCTGAAATCAAATCCTGATGAGAATGAGAAACTATTTGTTATTTAAGCGGGAATACTTGATGGGCTCTTCCCCCAGGATGCAGTGTGGAATTTGATGAAAATAAACGGCTGAATAGATGAGCGCTTTTTCTTTTGACGATACAGCAAATACTTCACCATTCGAAGCCAGGAGTGGAAAGAAACTTGTGGTGAAATTTTTACCTATAATTTTTGTCATGAGATGACTTTTCCCTTGTTGATTGGTGGATGTCATTTTGACTCGATTGATTATTTGCTTTCACCTATTCCTTGCTGATGCAAATGCTGCATGAGTTTTGCTGCTTGGGTTTTTGTGCCAAAACTTGTCAGCAAGCTTTATTGAATCATGGTCTTGATTTGGAATTGACATGTTTTGATGAATAAGGAATATAGGTTTCCACGCCCAATAAGTTATGGTATTGTTCTTTGAGGCAACTCTTTCCATGCATTGGATGTTTTCAGGCTGCAGAAGTGGGCGGTGAGGACTTTGAAAGGAGTTTGGTGTAGAAATCACTTAAGCTAATTTTTATTGACTTGAAAATCATGCTACTTTCTTTCGCCTTCTTATATTTGCAGTGGTATGAAGACAAGCATGTTTTCAGCACTCGCTTGTTGAGGGACACAGACTAACTACAATACAGAAAAAAATCACCAAATCTAAAACTGTAGATGCATTATTTCAATCAATTAAAAACAAAATATGCACTGTTTTAAAAATTGTCTTAAAGACTTTAATCTGAAAATGTTCATATTCAGTTGCTGAATTTCTGGACAAACAGCATACTGAAATATGATTGTGTGTTTATATACAGAAGTGCATATTTTTTTAATAGCTTGTTTTGTTTTATGCATGTTTTTATATATGTTTAAATAAATTTATCTATAATCACCCTGTGAGACTAATAATATTGTAAACTTCCTCTAGGTGATTGGGAGACTGTACCCACAAAAGCTGATAAGAAAAAGAAACAAGAACAAAGTCCAGCTAAAAAAGAAAGGAAAGTGAAGAAAACTGAGAAATCGGCAGATAGTGAAAAATCACCAAAGGAATCAATAAAGAAAGAGGAACAAGAACAAGAAAGCGGTAAAGAATCAGATGTAGAAAATGTTATCAGTGTCGAAGTTCAACCTATAGAAGAGCAACCAATCACTGAGCAACCTGTTGCTGAAGAGAAAAAAGAGAAAAAGAAGGAGAAGAAGGCAAGGAAAGAAAGTGAGAAGAGTGATAAGAATGAAAAAATTGAAAAGCAAGCAGAGGCTCCTAAGGAGGTGAAGGAACCTGCACCACCAAAAGAGGCAGCTAAAGAAAAACCTGTAGAAAAAGTTGTCAAACCTGTAGAAAAAGTTGTCGAACCTGTAGAAAAAGTTGTGGAACCTGTAGAAAAAGTTGTGGAACCTGAAGAAAAGGTTGAAAATATCGCATTAGCTCCAAAAGAGGGCGCAGTTATTTTTGATGAACTTGGAGGTATGTTTAATTTTTTAAAGCTAAACTATGTTGTTAAGGTTGAAATAATGACTTGAGTTAAATAAAATACACTGTCCATTGATTAGACTTTTGACAAAGTGTGTGTAATGGGGTTACAAATTCAATTTAAACATCAGCTGTGTGGTTAAACTCATAGTTAAAAAAATATCCAGGATGACTTCCGGGACACGGCTTTCCTACGGGATCATGCTCGAGTGCCAACGCCTATAGAGTTTTCTTCAGAGAGTAGGCGTGCTCTCTCGGGATACTCACCCCCTTCCCAAGTCACTGTCAGCGTACACACAAGCCCAGGGTAGATTCAAGTCGAGAGAAACTCCTCCTGAGTTAAGACGAAGTCCCACGGGACTTCTGGTTATGGTCTTTATTAGAGATCGATTGTTAAAGTTTACTTGGGTGGATATTCTGGAGTGTTTAAATGAAATCCTGAGTAAATTAAAATAAAATCGATTCACTACTATTTACAAAAGAAAACAACAGGGTGCTGCTATCAGGGAATTAAGTAATTATGAGCAGGCAGAGGTGGTTATTTGACTATCAAAGCTACGTGCGGGTTACACGGGGGGTCAAAACGGCGAGGTTTAAGCGGTGCGGGGTGGTGGCAAGGTAGTGGCTTATAGCGGGTGTTCCCAAGTGGGAATGCAACATACAGGGTGTGTCGGACACTACATCAAGCTAAGCCAGTTGCGTACCAAAATATTTTGCACTGAAAGGTATTATCTACAGCCCATCATCCGTATGTTTACACTCACATGCTCGGGGAACCTTGTTCGGTGCGGAAGATGCCCACCCCCGTTCCCGGATTTTTACCCCCTCCGAACGGGGCCGCGGACAGCTAGGGACGCCAGGCGCCGCCTAGCTGCTTCGATCCGGGCCAGCGCAGTCGCTGCAATACGAACCTACCACAGCCCAGGAATATCCCGGTTACAACCCTCCCCCAGGAACACGGCGGCGACCATCCGAAGGGCTGTTTTTGACTGTCCCTGATAGTGCAATCGCTACAACAGGGACGACTCCCAACACCTTCGTGCGGCTGAATGCCTCCGTGACCCTGGGAGGACCGAAAATTCGGAATGCAGTCCCTAATCCCCCGAGTGGCCCGCCAACGGAGGCAGGGAAGAGACGGTCCGCTCGAAGGTTACCAGTGTCCTTGCGGAGCGTTCAACGATCCTACTACAGGCTCGATATATAGTATCAGGCTTTCACCTACCAGGAGTACACTCCGGTGACGATGCTCACTAAACAAACGCTGCGGCAGTGGCCTCGTGAATCGGCGGCCTCGCTAATGTTTCTGCTTACCGGTATACTGTTCTCTCCCTGATGCGGGCTCCTTCTCTTAAACCTCACGTATTTTACAATTCCACTTTCTGTTCGCGGTTACTGTAAAACTGAAAACCCTCCATCGGCGTTTCGTCCGGCCACAATTCCTTTCCAAAATCGCGGCCGCCTAATTGCCCCCCTACTAATTATTCTGTTCGATGTGCCGGATTTCGTATATTACTCCACGGAAAATGTTGGAAAATATTCCAACCTTCGCAAATGATAATTGCAGTTTATGGTGTATCATAATGCAGTGGCTATGACGGTAAATTAGGCCGGATAATCTCTCCAGGATTAACGACTTCGTGACAATATATATATATATATATATATATATATATATATATATATATATATATATATATATATATATATATATATATATTTATTTAATGGAACACTGTTATATCTTTTTATTTAGTCTAAAAGGTATTCCAATACCAGTTTTAACGATGTCTGATGATAATAACGGGCACACCTTGGACCGCATCGTCCTCAGCCGCTCTGGAAGTCCTACATATCGAAATTCTTCACATATGGCTGAGTAGGGATGCTAGCTGGGCTATGCACATACTTAAACCAGCCACTGACAACATACCGAAGTTAATTTGTGTGGGAAGAATTAGATTTTTGATGACATTGAAAGTTATAAGGTTCTGGGAATGATCTCAGATCTGATGTCTTCAAAGACCTGCAGCAGCCTGTCATTCATGATTTTTCTTCTAGATAGGGAGGACTGGGATCTGAATAAAATGACCTGATCATGGGCATATGTGACCACCTGTGAGCTGGTACATAGACGGCTCTGAAACCAAGTCAGTGGCAAAAGCTGGTGCATTTGGAGGCAGCTTCAATGCAAGAATATAATCTAACCTCAGCATGCCACCATATACCAGAGAGCCATTAAGTCCTGGGTCAGAAACCAACACAAGGTGTACTGACCGGACTGTCCAGGGCTCAGACATGGGAAGTCAATAATTGACGGACCCAGTTCAAAGAGAGCTGTGGAGCTGCTAAATATTAGCAGAGGGCAGCTCAGAAACATAACAGGTCTCTTGACGGGACACATGGCCGTCAAGAAACACCTGCATAAAATGGGGCGGTTCGAGGGAGACCTCGCATGCAGTTTTTATCTGTTTATATATATACAGGGTGACACATTCCTACGGTACAGCTCAATATTACTGTTAATATACAAGATATGAGAAACAATTGTATACATTAATTATAGTATATCTTGAACTGCATCTTATAAAAATTATTTCGACAATCACAGGTGGCCCATAAGTATATAGTATGATATAGTATAGTGTAGTAAGCGGAAAAGCTGTTATCTAAATATTGACCTCAAGTGGATCTAAATCCGGTCGGTAGTGAGGTCACCATTAGCTGTTAAACCCTAACCTAATGTATCCATCTTATCAGATTTTATTATTTGCAAGATGAGAAATACTAGTAAGGTCAGAAGATGTTAAAAAAAGGCTTACTACTTACTTAGTTCTGAGTTGTTCTGTCTGACGTCCCATATTTGTTGGATCCCCTGATCAGCACCTGGTTATTTTTAAGTTGTAGATATCTCAGTAAAAGATAGTCAGAATTATTTATTGTGTCACCGTCAAATGTGGGAAATATTGGTTAGGAATTGCTTTTCAATTAAACAGATATGTTAATGTAACAATAATATTAAATTTATTCATATAAATGAATTAGGGATTACAAACAAAATTAAATAAACTTGGTTGGTAAATCTCAAGTAAACATTAACTCAAACACAAATAAACATCAAATAAACAGCAAGATCTTCAAGAAAACGAAATTATCATTTCACATGGCATATGACAAAATAATAAGATAAAGTGGTTGTATGTTACTAAAATATTAACATTACCTACTTGACGTTTGTCAATCAATTCTGTTGATTTTTCAATGACTTAACTGACCAGTCGTTTGAGTGGGGCTCCATTTAGGAAAAATCCTCTTATGTGAAATTTCTACTTTAATGATTGAAAAATGAAAGATATTAAAAAAATGCACAGGTTAAATATTTTACAAAATCTGTTAATTGCAATTTCAAGAACTATGTATTTAAATTCACAATACTGACAAAATTCTAAAAATTAAAACAGGAAATTTACAGTTATCCTTACAGGCACCTCTCTGACACTATTGAAGATAAAATTTGAATATCTTATCTTGAAAGTTCAAGTTGTAAAGGTTCAAATATTAAATTGCTGCATGAAAATTCTGCTGATTCACAGAAATAAAGTTTGTTATCGACTCACCAAGTTCTGATACCTGGAGTTACCTGATGACCGTTTGAAGATGCTCTCCAAGTGGGGTCAGCTATCAGTGCCTGACACAAGCTCACAAGCTCCAATAAGAGAGGGAAGGCTGGAGAGAATGAGTGATACTTCCCATTAACGATTATTGGCCAGGTGGATTTTGTTGCCACAATACTGGGTGAGACAATTTGTCCCCTATGTCGTTACTCTGAATTAATTTGACGAGAACTTTTCTACAGCAATTGAAACATAAATTGGCTCAAGTGAAATTTATTGCCAATTGACTCAAAATTCGGTAATAATCAGAAGCTTTTCTGATTAACATGAGGAATGTACCAGGTCGTGCAGTAAGCAGCACTACTTAACTTGCGTTTTTATGCCAAATACGTAGTTTATTCAAATTCAAAAACTGCTTAAATCACTTTAAACAATCACTGACAGGCTGTTATTAGATAGTATAGACAGCGAAAAGGATTTTATCACCCATTTGTAAGATAATTTTGTGCCACCGCAATTAAAAGATGTTTCTTCGGCAACTGCCCAAGTGTGACTCCCCGAGGTAACGTCTGGTGCGTTGAGGTGTGACTTCATCCCCCCTTTAGCACATACGTCCCTCGCCTATAGTTCAGGGCCTTTAAGGTTAATTTCGTCACTGAATTGCAGATATAGTCCCGACTCCCCTTAGCATTGAAAATGGACTCGTACCTTCAAGGTTCTTTTAACATTGTCAACGGATTTTCAAGATAAACAATATTTTTGTTCTCGAATATTCTTAACGTATATTTTCAACGCTTATTTCGTTCTTGGAAATATTTGTCCAGTAATAATGCGAGGTAGTTTTCCCAACAAAGACTTATTGCGTCTTCAGATATTTGATTTTAACGTGCACATTTAAAATGCAGTACGGTGTTTACGGTGGTTAAATGTTGGAGACTTTTCATCAAATCATTTTTGAAATCCAAAACTTAAAGTATTTAATATAGATAGGGTTATTAGTCATTATTTAGATACCTGAGGGCTTTCTAAGTGTTTCTAAACCAGTAACGAGGCCAGATAAAAAAGTTAATCGTTACAACATGTGTTCTAAATGTTGTTCTTTTGTTGTAGACACCTGGACGGAAACAAAAGAAAAGAAGAAAAGCAAGAAGAAAGCCCGCAGAGACAACTAGAGACACAGCTAATAAAATATAATAGAAGATGTGTAACCACATCCCTCCAAACAGGTATGTGATCACTATACAACAATGTGCTAAGAGACTTAAGATCTCAGAGACGTATAAAAGACTTAAACATTGTAAACACAGTCATTACTATATCATCCGCATCGTCATGTTCATTGTATCGCCATTGTTGAAAGACATCCATATTATTTAGTTCTTAGTGGAATATTTCATTGGAATCATTATAGTTATCGTATGGAACAATCAAAATAACATGACACTGTTTTCCAAGTGAACAATTACAGGCTTGTTATCTTTTGTTATTTTCTTTCAAATGAAAATTAGTACAACATTCAGTAATAGTCTTCCATTCTTTTTTTAATTTTGTAAATTTGAAGAAGATAATATTTAACTGTACCTCATGTTGATGTGGCATTTGGGACTTTTTAGATTTTCAGGTTACTATTTATTATGAAAATTCTTTCCATATAGCCCAATTTTGTATGGGTGGAAGATATTTTGGTTTCACATCTAAAATGTCTTAAAAAACGCAATTTTCTTTATGCCATTGGAAATGCCAGGTAGATTAATTTTAAAACCTTGACCAAACAATATAAAGTCACATTATTATTTGATGCACTAAAAAATGAAATTTAAGATTCTTCTTGATTGATGCAATCTTTCTTTTAAGGAGTGAATTTAAAATCAACACACAAAGTAAAGCAATAACAAAGCCATATGAAAGCCGGGATAATATTGAGGGCTTCATAACATAGGGGCGTATGAGCCGAAATGTTAATTTTACACGAAACGCAAATAACAATTTAAAAACTACTATCAGTTAGTATGCTAATAATTGATCACTAGATTAAATCTATGTTGCTTTTGAAAAAAAAACATAGTATAAAAAAAGTCTTATGACGTCATCAGCTCAAATTTTCCGTTGATACGCCCATTTGTTTTGTTAGTATTGTTACGTTTTATGGAGTTCTAGATTCGTTGACTAACAAAACACAGCTTTTCAAACTATTATTTTATTATTACCGACTATTTTCCAACACCAGTATCAACTAAAATATTTCTCTCTATTATTAAATGTCCATAGAACTATATTCTACTATTCGCCTTCTATGATCGCTTCTTAAACACCAACACTTACTGCTAACTCGTTTAATACTCTATGATCACTATTTACACCACACCGACTTAATACTAAACTTACTCTGTGCACCGCTCGTCTATTTATACTGTCCATAGAGATTCTAGACCTTCTACACTATTCTACACCTGTCACTTCTGGTCTCTTCTAGCAATATCATTCCAGAGTGTTCGCTCTTACCAACACACTTTATAATTGACATCTGACCATAGAAGCAACAAAGTCCATAAACTTAATTATCACAGACAAATGTGACAGTATGTACGTCTATTGCAAGGGTGTATGTAATCAGTTGAAAAAGCCTGAAATAATTTTTATTTGAATAAACAAAAAATATACAGGAATAACGAGTTTGTATTGTACTGTAAAAAAACCTAATTTATTCATTGATTATGTAACAAAGAAAAATCTTCTTTTTTTCAATCTTTCTCGCATTGTTTGCAGACTGATTTCGTCCTCTGAAGAATAATCGCTGGGATTTTCATCGATGTTGAGATTTTTGTAATAATTATGATGTTTAGCCGGTATGACATTGGTATGGCAAAGTTCCATTAAATCTTTGTACTTTTTGGGGTGAATTTTTAACGCTGCATTGTACAAAATAGGAAGTTCATAATTACTTATTTGACTTCGACGTCCTCTTGCCCGATATTGCATGTCAAGTTGTTTGTATTGCGGATCCCAGTATTCGTTTTTATAATACAAAATGTTTGGGGCATCCTTTAGAAACTTGATACAACGAACGTTTATCCAACTTAGATGTTATTGTCGTTATGCCAGTTTGGTACTGTTGAATCCCTGTACCGCTTAAAGTCTTTGAAGCCTGTGTTTTTCAGTTTGTAAACATCATATGGTTCACCTCGTTTTTTGCAAGTCGTATAAAATTATACCAGTCCGATGGCAGCAAAATCTTTGCATTCTTAGAAGCTGCTTCAATTGTGGCATGCAGTGAATCACACTATGTGAGTATGTCCAGCTTCTAAGAACTTAATTTCAATACTTTCAAGGGCACTTTTGTTTAGACAATAATATAGCATGAAAGCTACGACAGTGTTTCGATTCTGCCCTGGACAGTTGTGGGAAAATAGTGACAAATGTTTCACATTTGTCGGTATATTGTCGATGAACATGGATAAACATGTTGTAATTTCGTTTGCTCCTGTTTTCCTGCACGTTCATCCCATAAGAAACAAGTGTCTTTCCTACTGGCTACCTGATAGATAGTGAAATTATAAACAGCAAATTTTCTTTTATAGAATAGTGGTTTGGCATAAAACAGAGGGCAGTACAATACAGTCTCTAAATCAAAATTGACTCTAACAAAGGTTTTATCTTTTCTAGCTATTTTGCCATCTTCTTTTTTGACTAAATTAGCTACTTCTTTTCGCTTTTTATGAAGTTCATATTCCTCCCTTTTTTCTAATTTATAGTCTTCACTTTTAAGGTCATACTCATAACATTAACACTGATCCTTCCTTGGGTGATAAAGTCCAATGTTTTTCTGTATCGGAATCTCTATCGAATGTTTTGCTAACTGGTTTAATTTTTTTGTCACTGCAAAATTCTAGATACAATGAGTATTTTTCCTTATTTAAAATGCTTTCTAAGTATTGTTTTTTAGAATATCTCCTACACCAATGGGATGGAACTGTCGGGAATGATGTTTAATGCTCTTCTGTCAATCAAATTCTATTTTCTGGTAACTTAATACCTGGCGGATGCTTCCCACGATAATCTGGAGATGGAACATTGTCAATGGATCGCTCTGATTTTAATAATGCTGTACGCATCATTTTTCGGAAACATTTAAAGTGGCCAAGAAAAACTGTTTACAGACTCTGTAAACTGATTAAAATAAAATAAATAATATTGACGGGAAAACTTTCTTCTTAAAGGTTCTACTCGTGTTCTCACACTTCTATTACAATTTACTCTCATAACAATGTAATCTCTTTGCCGTTGCAAATCTCCAATTTTCCAAAAGTGAAGAATAAGAGTTCCCAGTTAACTGAGGCAAGCTAGTAGTTCAGACCATCATAATCAGCACCACAAAAGTCATAATAGTACTCATCACTGTGAAGGGTGTCAAATAATATGTGATGGGTGCAGTATAACTGCCAATTGCTTATCTAATTGACAGCTAAGCTTTCCCTGTAATTGACAGACCAATTAACCAGCTTTGGTTGCACTCTTGATTACATGGATAATTGGTGGATTACACAATCTTTGTCTGTAATTGGCTGCAAATTGTTATTTTCCTGTAATTGACAGGCCAAATTAACCAGCTTTGTTTGGACTGTTGATTACCTGCATAATTGTCAGATTAAACAATCTTTGTCCTTAATTGACAGAATATAAGCTACGAATTGGTTATCTAATTGACAGCAAATCTGTTATTTGTCTGCATTCGACAGACCAAATTAGCCACCTTTGGTTGAACTGTTGATTACATGCATGATTGACAGATTAAACAATCTTTGTCCCTAATTGACAGAATATAAGCAGCAAACTGATTATCTAATCGACGGCGAAGCTGTTATTTCCCTGTAATTGACAGACCAAATTAGCCACCTTTGGTTGAACTGTTGATTACATGCATGATTGACAGATTAAACAATCTTTGTCCCTAATTGACAGAATATAAGCAGCAAGCTGATTATCTAATCGACGGCGAAGCTGTTATTTCCCTGTAATTGACAGACCAATTAACCAGCTTTGGTTGGACTCTTGATTACGTGCATGATTGACGGATTACACAATCTTTGTCTGTAATTTGCTGCAAATTGTTATTTTCCTCTAACTGACAGGCCAAATTAACCAGCTTTGATTGGACTGTTGATTACCTGCATAATTGTCAGATTAAACAATCTTTGTCCTTAATTGACAGAATATAAGCTACAGATTGGTTATACAATTGACAGCAAATCTGTTATTTACCTGCAATTGACAGACCAAATTAACCACCTTTGGTTGAACTGTTAATTACATGCATGATTGACAGATTAATCAATCTTTGTACCTAATTGACCAAATATAAGCAGCAAACTGGTTATCTAATCGACAGCGAAGCTGTTATTTCCCTGTAATTGACAGACCAAATTAACCATCTTTGGTTGGACTGTCAATTATGTGCATAATTGACAGATAAACAATTTTGTCCATAATTGGCAGAATATAAGCTGCCAGCTGGTTATTTAATTAACAGGTAAGCTGTTATTGTATACCAAATTAACCATCTTTGGTTGGACTTTCAATCAACTGCATAATTGACAGATAAACAATTTTGTCCATAATTGGCAGAATATAAGCTGCCAGCTGGTTATTTAATTAACAGGTAAGCTGTTATTGTATACCAAATTAACCATCTTTGGTTGGACTTTCAATCAACTGCATAATTGACAGATAAACAATTTTGTCCATAATTGGCAGAATATAAGCTGCCAGCTGGTTGTTTAATTAACAGGTAAGCTGTTATTTCCCCTGTAATTGACAGACCAAATCAACCAGCTTTGGTTGGACTGTCGATTACATGCGTAATTGGCGGATTACACAATCTTTGTCTGTAATTGGCTGCAAATTGTTATTTTCCTGTAATTGACATGCCAAATTAACCAGCTTTGATTGGACTGTTGATTACCTACATAATTGTCAGGTTCCTTTCTCCTTAATTGACCTGCATAACTGAAAAATTGAACAAATTTTGTCTATAACTGACAGAACAAGCTGCCAATTAGGTATCTAATTGACAGCCAAGTTATTGTTTCTCTGTCAGGTCATATAAGTTACTTTAAATTTGCAAATTATACTTCCGATTACCTGCTTAATTGACAAATCAAACCATTATTTATTAATAATTCTTAGAATAAACTATCAATTAGATATCTAATTAATAGCTAAATTTTCATTTTTCTGTAACTGATGAATTGAACAATTATCTATATAATTCACAGATTTAATTATCTCTTGTCCATAATTGGCAGCTTAAACTTCCAGTTAGTTGTGATTAACACATTAAAGTGTGTCCAGTGACAAATTAAAGTGTTAACTGTAGATAAATATTGTAATGGCATTTGCTTTGTTACCTGATATTGCTTCCTAAGTATTATAACGAAATGTGAAGTTATTAAAAAAATAATGATAATTTATTTTATAATTTGAGATATGCAAGCCTGTAAACTATAAGTCACTAATATGATATTTTGGGCAGTTAATTTAAGTGAATGTGAGAGTCTGCATTCCAGGTGTAAATGGTTAATAACTAATTTAATGAGTAATTAGTAGATTAATTTTTGTTTAATTAGCGATATAAACATCTAAGTTGTGCCAATAATCAAATTCTCTAATATCTGACCTATCCAATGAAAGTCGATGGCCTTATCTCCGAGGTATGTTGCATATATTGATATTTTGTAATAATATATTTTTGCGATGTCATTACAAAGATAAAAAAAGAAGTAAACTAACAATCGTAGGCTAAAGTCTTCCAATCTGTTTTATTTTAACATGCTGTAAGTTTATTTGTGTTGTCCAGTGAATTTTGTGGCTTTCGTCAAGTGAGTATGTAATTTTTAAAATGAATGTGTGTAAAGGTAAAGGTTTTTGTTTCCTTCATGTAATGAAATTTTAGTCCATTTTCTCACATCGACGTGAAACTTACGTAGAATCATTAACATCTAACAACGATATGGTACTGAAGATATGACGATTAGCTACATGAAAAATAAAAATCGAAAAGAACTATAAAGTATAGGCTATTAAAACTACTAAAACTTGTTACTCAATTTTTTTTTTTCAATTTTTAAGTGCAAAAAGCATACTGAGTTTTCTTAAGCCCATTTAAAATACATTTTTTAATTGCAGTGATGATTTTTTCAAGACCTACTGGCTTCTGTTGTTTCTAGTTTAAATTTTTCTTAAGCCAAAAAACAAAACGTTACTTATCTACAAAAAATATACATGCTGCTATCATAGAAATATATAAAGATAGCTTATGAAATTTTAAATTTAAATTTTCTTAAATGGCAAGGCAACAAATAATAATTTAATGTAGAAAGTGTTCATTGATTGTTGTTGCCCTTACTTGGTGAAACTGTCCCATACTAAATACAGACATAGAGACTGGATACTATTTCTCTGGCTTAGTGTTGGTTTTCGTTTCCGTAAATGAAGGACGGAAGAAAATTAAATTATTTGTGGTTGTCATGATTTCGTATTAATTCACTTTTCCTCTGTCTGGGGATGCTGTCAAGCAGCGAAGCCAGTTACAGAAACGTTGAAGAAGATCTAGAATTCAGAAAGGCTAGTTAGCTTACACACTGGCTACATCCTTCATTTACAGAAACGAAAATCAACGTGTAGCCAGAGAAGTAGTCTCGTAGTCTCCAAGTCTGTATTTACTAGACAGTGTTTTTTTTCCTCAGGGCTCGTCCGCGGCTTTGCCGCCCTGATAGCACTGCATCCTTTGGTTGATTGTGCATACCCTTAGTCTTACTCCGCCCATTCCAAAATCACTGTGCCTTGAACTAGTCTGCAGAGCGATTGGTAGGGTGAAGTTTTATATTGCTCTGTCTCCGGTCTAGACTGACCGTAGATCAGTTGTCTTTTGCGGTCCAGAGCTTTACACTCACATAAGATGTGCTGGGCTAATTCCTCCCCCTCGCCGCCGAGTCTGCATGCCAGGTCCACTTCGAACCGCCCCATTTTATACAGGTGTTTCTTGATGGCCATGTGTCCCGTCAAGAGACCTGTTGTGTTTCTGAGCTGTCCTCTGCTAAGATTTAGCAGCTCCACAACTCTCTTTGAACTGGGTTCGTGAATTATTCACTTCCCATGTCTGAGCCCTGGACAGTCTGCCCAGTACACCTTGTGTTGGTTTCTGACCCAGGACTTAATGGCTTCCCTGGCAGTGCTCTTTGTCACGCCCAGGGCCGGTTCTGGTCCCATAAATGGTTCTGCTGACCCTCTCTTCGCGAGACTGTCAGCTTCTTCATTGCCTTTGACCCCGGAGTAGCCCGGCACCCAGATGAGGATCACCTCATTCTGCCCAGCCCGGCCTCTCGTCTCGGCACTCACTCACCAGCTAGGAATTTACCTGTGGGCTACTTAGTGCCTTAAGGGCTGTCTGTGGCTATGAGGATCCGCTTGTTGGTGTAGCCCCCATCTTGTTCTCCCGCACACAGTGCAGGATGGCGTACATTTCGGCCTGAAACACCGTTGCATGGGCTCCGAGGGAAATATTATGACTTACCCTCGGTCCTTCCGAGTAAACACCTGCCCCCGTCCCATGCTCCCCGCCGGATCCGTCCGTGAACCAGGCGAGCGCGTCCCGTGGTATGCCTGGCGTCTCCTCCCGCCATGCCTCGCGGTCGGGGATTTCCACTGTAAAGTTGTTTTCCCTGCAGATTTGCGGTCTCGCGAAGTATGACCTCATTTCAAGCATGGACTCCTTCACGATCTCCTGAATTTTGCAGTGGCCCCTGGGGCCTGGGTTGATCTTCAGTGTACCATTGCAGGCTAGTCTGTATAGTCCTAGCCTGGCCTCTCCTATAATAACTAAGTGTAGGGGAAGCAGATCCAGCAACACCTCCATGGCGGCTGTTGGGGTTGAAGACATGGCCCCTGTAATGCCTAGGCAAGCCATCCTTTGGATCTTGCCTAGTTTTTGTTTGGCACTGGATTGTGTCACCTTAGGCCACCAAACCAGTGCCGTGTATGTTAACGATGGTCTGACCACCCTTGTGTACAGCCAGTGGGCCATACTAGGTCTTAGTCCCCACGTTTTTCCATATAGCCGCCTAGTGGCGGCTAAAGTCATGACTGCCTTACGCAGTATTTTTCCAATGTGACCATTCCAGGTTAGCTTAGAGTCCAATACGACCCCAAGATATGTTACCTACCTGGCCATTGGAATGCTCCTACCGTATAGAGTGAGCGTTCTGTGGCTGTCGCACTTCCTCCTCCTCGTAAACGGCACGACGGTTGTTTTCTCGACGCTCACCCCGACCCCTTGACCAACCGTCCACCCTTCCACCACTTTCAGTGCAGTCTGCACTATAAAGTGTTACTTAATGGTTTTTGCACTTTGGGAAATTAAGATACTGGATGGGGTTGATAATGGATAGGTTAATTAAGGAAGCAATATTAACTATTTTGGTATGTCAAAGTTTTAGCAGTCAACGTTCACAAAGTTGTTTATTATAGTTTGGATAGGCCCATCAAAATCGTCACTTAGACAAGCCAAAGTTGTCAACTTATTTGTCAAATGTTACAATATATAATTACTCACAATTAATAATACTAATACTCGTTAAAAAGAAAATAAATACAGCCAGTTAATACTCGAAACAAATAGAAGAGAAAAGTTGAATTTGCGCTACCATGTCATCAACTATTTTGTTGAGAATGAAAATGCTATAAAAGCCTAATGGAGTTTCGAGAACGGTCCACTTAACATCAACTTCATATTAATAAAACTATTACAGAATATGGCCTAAGATCAGTTGTACAGACCTTCATAAAGTTAAAAAGTGTGGTAGGTTTCGTTTATAATAAGTTTTCAATGATAACAGCACTTAAAACGTTTCAATTTGCAACAAAAAGTATATTTTTCTGCCTGAGGTTATGACTGACGGTGCTGTCAGATTCGAAGTTATGTTGTTATTTCTGGGGAGAACCCCATTCCAACTGAACTCTATGGCAGGGTTGGTTTTTCCTTCTTTTAGCTTTAAATTGGGCAAACTGATGTCAGGGCAGGTCCAGAAGGTCAGTTGGCAGGATTGTGTGTAAACGGCACTTCAGATAGGCTTTTATTTCGTCAAAACGGCAAAAAACTCTTGGGAACGATCCCCTTGCTACTTAAATGTGGCAACGTTGCTGAATATTGACAGTTCGGAATGTACAAATCGTCTGTTTTGATAACTTTCATTTCTCAATTCATCTTTTATAAATGGATTTCCTCCAAGTTTTTCTTCTTATTATTGCTCTACGTTACATAGACTTTCTTGTGGTGCATGCCTTTTAAGTGAATTTTCTTGGAAAAAATTCACTAATGGGGAGATCCCGACTTTTGAATTTTGAAAAAACTTCCTCAAATGAGGGCGATATAGGACCCCTGGAACCCAAATCCGGGGTCATTTTCAATTTTAATGTATATATATATATATATATATATATATATATATATATATATATATATATATATATATATATATATATATATATATATATATATATATATATATATATATATATATATATATATATATATATATATATATATATATATATATATATATATATATATATATATATATATATATATATATATATATATATATATATATATATATATATATATATATATATATATATATATATATATATATATATATATATATATATATATATATATATATATATATATATATATATATATATATATATATATATATATATATATATATATATATATATATATATATATATATATATATATAGTTACGTTCCACGGGGTTCTGGATTTGTTTACTAACAAAACACAGCTTCTCAAACTACTATTTATTATTACCAACTATTTTCCACCACCAGTATCAACTAAAATATTTCTCTTCTTTAATATTATATGTCCATAGAACTATATTCCACAGTTCGCCTTCTATGATCGCTTCTTAAACACCAACATTACTGCTGACTCGCTTAATACTCTATGATCACTTCTTTTACACTACACTAATCAATAATGAACTAACTCACTCTGCGCACCGCTCGTCTATTTATACTGTCCATAGAGATTCTAGACCTTCTACACTATTCTACACCTGTCACTTCTGGTCTATTCTAGAAATGTCATTCCAGAGTATTCGCTGTGACAATATATATGTATCGTACCGATAACTCAAAAAATAATGGACCGATTTTGATAAAATTTTGCATATAACTTCCTTTTGTAAGTGGCTTGGATAAGTTTGTTAGCCAGGAAAATCTAACCAGGTTTTCCGGGAAAATTTTAGGTTTTCTTTCGAGAAAAAATTTTTTCTCAGAAAATAGAAAAGCTATGATAACCAAATTTGGTACTTAAGTTTACGATATTAAAAGGAAACTATATACCAAAATTTCTATTTCTATCTTAAAAGAAAAAAAAGTTATAAAAAATATTTAATGCCGATCATTTCTATAAAAAATCACTACCATAACGCACTTGCTGCGTCCAGGCTTTTTTTATAATTGCTGATTGATGTTAAGTCGACCGTCCCCCTTCCTTCTACCAAAACAGTCTTACTCAATGAATCATGGGTTTACTCCAAACTCAGCTGTGTATGGGAAAACTTGATTTTGATCACGTAGATCAGTCCATTTACAACCACTTTGTGTTTGATAAATTACTTTGATTCAGTTTGTTGCCTGGATTTGTTGTTGAACCTACATCAAGGGAATCTTTACGGCTAATGCTACTAATATATTGCATATCTCTAATCCATGAACAAGCCGAACCAGAATTGTCCAGACCTGTCACAGGCAAACCTTATTATTGGTGCCGTTATGCAAATAGTTCATACTTCTTTATTACACCATCAAAAGATACATGGTACGTCATACATTAAAACACATATAAAAAAAATCATCAAATAAAATACGTGGCCTCCGAGGCTGACAATAGTTCATATATTCCTCAATCGTCTGAAAAGTCTCACTCATCAGGTACATTTTGACACTCATTTTGATTTTTTTCCTGTTGTTTATCTTTCACATATGCAGTGGTAACTTGCTGTATAACCCGATTCCTGTGTAATTAATTCCATGTCTGGTTGCTCCTATCTGGTGCAATGGTGTTGCAGGTTCATTTCCATGATGGGTGTTATAGTTATGGTAGTCGTTGTTCTTCGTTCTATCTTCTTTGGTATCCCATATATGCAGAATACAGGTAAGGATGTATTCACTTACTACAGTCAGTATTTTGTGTTCCTTGAAAAGCACTCTGCAGCTATCTAATGAACTAACGTCACTTAAAGCTCATTGGATGAGCCCCAGACCAGATTCCCATAAACTGCAATAGAGTGGAAATTTGCAAAATATGCTACTCTATCTGCAAGGTGGGTTGAACACCTCATAAGCTTTGCAGTGCATTGCCAGAAAACCAATTTTTCATTTGACATATGCTAGTTAAAGTCTGTTCGTGGACTTCTTGGTCACTTCTAGCTCTGTTGATGAAGCTTGTATCATCTTGGATAGCTTTAGACCTATTTCCATTTCGCCAGCACTTTCAAAAATATTTGAGTACGTAATAAAGCAACAGCTTGAAGAATATTTAGAAGCAAAAGGTTTTCTCAGTGAGGAGCTTCATGGCTTTCGAAGAGGTAAATCAACAGTCACTGCGCTGGTAAACACAACAAATAAATTAAGTGAGGCGCTGGACTCTGGCAATATGGCACAATGCATATATTGTGATTTACATAAGGCATTTGACACAGTATCACATGAGATATTACTAACCAAATTGGAACACTATGGCATTAGGGGTTTGCCACTGAGGCTCTTTAAATCATACCTTACCAACCGATACCAAAGAGTGAAGCTAAATGAACAGTACTCGAGTTGGCAGACACAAACATGCGGTATACCTCAGGGTTCGCTGCTAGGGCCTCTCCTATTCATTATATACACAAATGATCTTCCAGAGAAAGTTTCGTCTGATGCAGTTTCTCTCTATGCAGACGATACCTCATTTGTTAACATTGGCAGAAATGAAGCTGAACTTAATGAGAGAAGAAATATCACAATGTCGGGAGCAGGAGAATGGTTTAGAAATAATAAACTGAAACTCAATGTAAACAAAACAAAAGTCTTGAATATCAGCTCCCACCAAACGCAACCAAGACAAAAACAATCTGTGAAATTTCTTGGTGTATATATACAATCAGATTTTCGCTGGTCAATGCACATTGAAAAGCTCCAGGGCACATTGGCGTCGTGTCTGTATCTGTTGAGGCGTCTGATGAACATCAGTAATTACCAGACAGTGTTGACAGCTTATCATGCATGTTTCCAAAGTAGGGCTACCTATGGTATCCTAATATGGGGGAGTAGCCCCGGAGTGTCTGATACAGAAAGCTGCAGTAAGAATAATCTGTTCTGTAGACAGCCGTACAAGTTGTAGAACCTTATTCACGAAGACAGGCATACTACCATCTTTTCAGCATATATTTTGGAAAGTGTCTTATATACTTACCAACATCAAGAGGACTACAACCAAAACGGTGATTACCACGAATATGGTACCCGAGGCAGACAGAACATATCCATTCCTTATCATAAAATAAAAAGAGCTGAAACCGGGGTGAATTGCTGGGGTGTCAAGTTCTTCAATAAAATCCCGCAGAATATAATATCAAAACATAAGCGAGAATTTAGGAGAAATGTGAAAAACACTCTTGTGAAGTATGCATTTTATTCTTTAAGTGAATACCTCAATATGGACATTGAGTGGATAGAGTAGAGCCACTAGAGACAACATAAGATGCCATTTTTTTTTTATATGTGTAAATTTGTTTCTTTTGTCTTTTGTATTTTTGTTTGTTTTTGATGTTTATTTCACAATTTTAGTTCTATAGTCTTATATTTGGTATTTGTTTGACAAGGCTGTGTAATTTTTGCCACAATAAATATTATTATTATTATTATTATCTGCAAACATGTAGGTTCCATATGTTTCAATAATTGGAAACAGGTCATTGACATAAATTACAAAAAGGGTGGGACCCAAGATAGATCCTTGCGGTACCCCAGCTTTCAAACACACACCCCTGGACTATTTGTTGTTCCACTTGACCATCTACGCTCTTTATCAGAATAATTTGAATTTATTGTCACTTGAATTCTTATTCTAGTACAGTCGTAATTTTTATATTTTTCATGGTACTTAATACTGAAAACACTCGAGATGAACTGTAAACTGTAAATACCAACATTGGAACCCAACTTGCATCGATAGGTTTCCTACTTTGCAATGACTGCATGGCAGATCTTGTGACCACTGACAAATACTGTGCTATTCTGTTCCCGCTGAGCCATGGCGATCACTGATGAGCGCCAAAGGTTTTAAAAAAAAAACGCTGCATCTGAATGAAACTAAAGCAATTTGACCTAAATGGTTATAAATTTTTCAACTAAAAATCAGGTTGGTCCTGGGGGAACACCATGGAAAATATTCCATGGTGTTTAAAGTATTTAAAATAATTTATGTTTCTTATATTCAGAATATATGTTAGTTAAAATAAAACCAAAAAAAATAATTGATTTTCCCTTCAGAAGAAACTTTCAGTATGCTTTTTGTCTTATTTACTATCGGTCATTATGTGTTTAAGTTTTCACTTGCAATATAACAAAATGTTTTTACTGTGTTAGAAAATACGAATTTTTATCACATTTTTTATTTAACGAAAAAGTTATGTACTTGTTGCGACTAGTCATATTTAATTGAACATTCTTATAACATATTTAATGTATTCTGGAAGGCTTGCATACTTCTAAAACAACAATATTAATAATGAAAAAATCCATATTTTGAGTATTGATAAATATTTCTGCAATCAAAAGCTAATATTTTTTAAATTTGTTAGTCGCTTTACATTCAGTTCTTCAATATTTATATAAACATGTCCAGTGGATTATGGGAAACATAGGGTTTACCTATTTATATTTGGAATTAAATCATGTTTCCAGACTTTTTCTTTACATATCACAAGAAGGCTGCTGTCAAAGTGGTGTAGTTTTTTTAGTAGCGAAATTCAGTTCAAATCCATAATTTTGTGAGCTATTATTTTTCATTTATAAATTTTATTCTCAAATATAAAAGCAATAGTAACTTACAATTTTTTTAATTTTCATTTAAATCTACAGAAATCTGATTTATGTATAAGATAGGCTCAATTAGATTATATTAAATTGTTATACCGAATGTTGCTGTTTCTTATGCCAGTTCTAATGTAAACGTCTAATTCTGTCCATCTGTTTGTATTGCGATCTACGTCTTATAAATATTGTAAAATATGTAAATAAATTTGTATATTTAGCAAAAATCGATCGGTTCGCCCATAATGTTTTTATAAATTAAAAACAACAATGTTGTAAACAAAAAATATGAACCAGGTACTACTAATTTTTAAGAACACTGTAAAACAGGATTCTTTTTACTGTTTTGTTATTTGTTATTTCTATTATTATTATTATTATTACAGTAGTTTTGATTGTTCAGTTACAAGAGGTATCTGACACGACAGGCAGTATGAATTCCGTCAGCGCAGATCAACTGCCGACCTCCTTTCCTTTGTCACCCATTCTTGGAATAAGTCTATGGAACTACATGGTGAATCCCAGATTGCCGCTCTAGGCATATCCAAAGCATTCGACCACGTCTGGCACGCAGCGCTGCTTAATAAACTTCCGGCCTACCACCAAAACTCTGTACCTCGACAGCAAATCTCCTCTCCAACCAGAGCATATCTGTTATCGTGAATGGCCATCCCTCTAAACTGTATCCAATTAATGCAGGAGTTCCTCAAGGTTCAGCTTTAATCCCTACTTTGTTTCTTCTTCACATCAATGACCTCCTCTCTAGCACATCCAACCTCTTGTTTCAGGGGATGAAATTGTTTCTACCGCCCTGGGCAAGGCTGAACTTTTTACCTTGTTGTTCGCCGGCAATTCTACTCTCAACCCAGCTCCAAATGTTCAACCACCAACAGTCCCCAATGTCGCACATAAAATGACGGATATCATTTTCAAAACTAAAAAGGTAAGAAAGATGCTCTCTTCTTTTAATACCAGAAAAGTCTCTGGCCTTGACGCGATCCCAGCAATTGTTATCAAAAAATGCGCACCAGAACTTGCTCCTGCCCTGACTCGTTTCCCTAGTAAATGGGAAACTGCTAGAGTACAACCTGTCACCAAGAAAAGATCCAAAGCGCTTCCTAGCAACTACAGGCCTATTTCTCTCCTTTCTGTCGTCTCTAAAGTGATAGAAAAGTATATAAATACCGAATTACTAAAATTTCTTGAAAAACACAGTCTTATCCACTACAGGCAGTATGGATTCCGTCAGCGCAGATCAACTGCCGACCTCCTTTCCTTTGTCACCCATTCTTGGAGCAAGTCTATGAAACTACACGGTGAATCCCAGATTGTCGCTCTAGACATATCCAAAGCATTCGACCAGGTCTGGCACACAGCGCTGCTTAATAAACTTCCAGCCTATGGCCTACCACCAAAACTCTGTACCTGGACAGCAAATTTCCTCTCCAACCGGAGCATTTCTGTTGTCGTGGATGTCCGTTCCTCTAAACTGTATCCAATTAATGCAGGAGTCCCTCAGGGTTCAGCTTTAGCCCCTACTTTGTTTCTTCTCCACATCAATGACCTCCTCTCTAGCACATCCAACCCAGTTCACAGTTACCCGGACGACAGCATCCTCCACTCAAATATACAATATTCTAAACCTGCATCATGGAGGGTTCTGTCTCTGTGGATCTCCACAAAATATTATACTGGAGAAGTAGAAATCTTGTACAATTCAACTCCACTAAATCTCAGTCTTGCTTTCTTTCTCATAAGAGATACACCAGCCCTAAACCCATCACAATGAACGACCAAGTTGTTCAAAGTAATGAGTCCTTTTCACTTGTTGGCATTTCTGTGGATCGAAATCTCAATTGGCACCAACATGTCACATCAATTGCAGAAGCGGTTGCTAGGAAATTAGGTTTCCTCTTCCGGGCTCGCAAATACTTTTCACCAGTTAATCTCTATACCTTATATACTTCACAAATAAGGCCAAACCTCGAATACTGCTCCCACATCCGGGACTTCATTCAGAAGAGAGCTATATGTCTCATCGGTGACCCTACCCTCACCCAAAGGCTGCCATCCCTTGCCCACCGACCTCTCTCTCTCTTTTACAGATATCTGCACAGTCACTGTTCGGAGGAGCTTTCTTCCATAGTTCCTCCACCTGCTACCCCCAACAGATCTACCAGGGGAACAGAGCGAATGCACCCTTTTACTGTCCAGGTTACCAGACATAGAACATCTTGTTATGCCCGCTTTTTTGTCCTGAGGACTTCCAAGTTGTGGAATTCCTTGCCGGCACATGTTTTTCCTTCTCCTCCGAACCTACAAACCTTCATGTCCAGAGTTAACAAGTTGCTTCTTTCCTCCTTGCCGATACCTACGGTACGATAGTATTTAGGCTGTGTGCCCTCATGGTGTGTTGTTGAAATAAAAAATAAAAAAATTATGAAAGGTATCTTTCCAAATGACAGCTACTGCTTTAGGTCCATGGCTAAAACTATAAATTGTAACTAACCTCAAACTTATGTTGATCTTACTGCAGAAGACGACTATTTTCTGAACAGAAAATCACATTTTTGTCTTTTGTATGTTTGGAAACCTTGAAATCTTGCCCTGAAAAAATTTTAGAAGCCAAGGCGGTTGTGCACTACATATTTAAAAGGCCTCTGAGTGTATTCTACCTATTGCATTGAAAAACCTTCCATCAGATGATTTACCTTTGTAATTGTATTCATGGTTATTCAAATTATTTTCAAAGTGTCTGCATGTAGTTGTTAAAGTATTTTTTACTTTTTCTTTTACGACAGTGTATTTTTGTGACTATGGTCAATCGCCGAAGCCAGGGAGTACTTTTACCTGACTATCCTGGAAATTTTGCCGAAATCCAGCCTTTCTGTAAGGAGGGTAGGGATATTTAACGTGTCCAACATTGGATGGTACACGGGATCGACTGCTTTACGCCCTCTCCGGAGGGTGGAACGTGCAGACATTCAACTTGGCTGTAAAAATGGTATCTGCGACTCTTTTCTCATTTACAACCATAATTTTGGTAAAACAGCATTTCTTCATGGCCACTTACATGGTTTCACCATACTCGGCTGCTAGTCTTGTCAGAATGTAACTAAGTAAAATTTGATATTTCTTTTTTCCTGAAATCGTGCTATCATTATTATGAAAAATGTGAATCATTTGAATGAGGAAAACTCAAAATTACAATACTCAAAACTACTGCATTTTAATAAAATATCTAACAATGAGTTATTTTATCCTGCGTTAATATTTGGCTCCTTTATTTGAATGTTCACATTATGGAATCAAGTTTGTGGTTATGTTAGCCAAATAATTTGCTCATTTTACCCCTTTTTTTTTGTTTAAATCTATTAAATTACTTTATTGTGAATTACTCACTTGTGTTAGTTAAATTATGTGTTATAATTTTATTTGGTAAATATATATTTTTTGTAAGGTTATGTTAAACGCTGTGGAGCAAAAAATTTAGTCACCCCACCAATATATCTTATTAACAACCCAGAACACAAACATCCAATGGATATCCACGATATTTTGCTTTCCAGGATGTCCAATGAATATATACGGAAATCCATTTTACGTCTAATGAATATTTATTTATTTATTTATTCATACACCATCCAACAGCTTAAAGCCAAACTAAGGATGGGCCGATACACAAAACATAATAACAAACAATAATCAAACAAATTACACAAAAGAGAGTCACAAATTACATCGCTTTGAAAAACATTTTTATCTCTGATATATTACATGAGAAGATATCTAGGCGGTCTTGCAGTACAGAGTATAATCGTTGCACATCTGATAAATTGGACACGATCGCAGCAATCGCGTACGAGCAGTCGGGAGATAGAATGTGCCTGGAAATCGTGCTGCAATACGAGGCACATTGAAATCAAGTTGCTGAAGCAGATTAGGGCAATCGAACACAGAATCAACCAGTTTGTATAAAAATATAACGAAACTGTGCTGCCTGCGCATCGACAGACTCTGCAGACCAAAGTGAAGAAGTAAACCTTCCTGAGGAAAACCAATAGAAGGATATCGACCATCCTCACGAAAGCTAAGAAATTTGTGAAATTTCCTTTGCACTGATTCTAGACTTGCACATGTATCTCATAAGTAGGAGCCCACACAACTAAGCCATATTCAAGTCGGGACCTAACCAAACAACGAAAGAGCAGGAGGAGGGTATCAGTCTGTGAGAAATTTTTGCTGTTTCTTATCAGAAACCCAAGAGTTTTGTAAGCAGAACTGACAGTCTGCTCGTAGTGTGGTTTAACAGATAGAGTACCATCGAAAACAATTCCAAGGTCCCTAACTGTCCCGGGGCGATTAAGTGGAAGCCCTCTTATATTGTACCTGAAAGTAATTGCGTGCTTATTTCGAGTAAAGTACATCACACAACACTTGGAAACATCCATAGAAAGACCACTCCGACAACACCATTTATCAAGGATCTGAACACTGTTCTGGAGCTGCAAACAGTCACCACCACTCGAGATATTTGCGAACATCTTAATATTGTCTGCATACATGAAAAGGGGACCATGCAAAACATGTTTAACTGGGTCAATAAATATATTAAACAGTAATGGACCGAATATGGAACCCTGCAGCACTCCCGAACCTATGTGATAGTGTCAGACTTGAAGCCCCCAACCTCAACAAATTGCCTCCTTCCACCCAGTTAACATCTGAACAAGTCAAGCAAGCCCCTGGAGAATCCGATAGCCCTCATCCTGTCAATTAGAACAGAGTGATTTAGACAATCGAAGGCCTTAAATAGATCAGTATACACAACATCAACCTGTGAAGAGCGGTCGAGAGCGGACACAATGAACTGTGTAACATCAACTAAATTCGTTACAGTCGATCTCCCTAGAATGAAACCATGCTGAGAAATAGAGAGTCTGATTTTGATGTGAAACTGTATTCGCCGAAAAAGGCAGGCCTCGAAAATCTTACAGAAAACACATAGTATGGCTATTGGTCGATAGTTCATTCCTCCTATTTTGAAATTCCATTATCTTCGTTCGTCCTTCACAGGTCCAGCTGTTCAAGATGAGCTGATAAACATTTTCCTGCGATTTCGATGTCAAGCCTATGTCATTGGTGCAGACACCAAAATGATTTACCGGCAGATATGGATAGATAAAGAGGATAGACCCCTTCAGTTGATTTTTTGGCGATCAGATCCAACAGAGTTGCTTCGAGTTTATATGTGTATCGGCCCATCCTTAGTTTGGCTTTAAGCTGTTGGATGGTGTATGAATAAATAAATAAATAAAATAAATAAATAAAATGTCATTATTATTATGAACAAGACTCTCGAACGTATCCTTGAATTTGAGCCATGTATGATAATTTTCAAAAAATTTTGGCACATCAACTGCTGGTAAACGAAGTGAATTGATTGGGTGTACCATGTTGGTACCAGGGTTTGAAGATGACAAGTGGCCGTTATCATTGCCACTGGAAGGTGGTACACGAATGTTGTTGTCATTTGGTTAAACTTCCAAATGATTTGACTCATCGCTTGTTGTACTCGGAGGTTGAGAGGCCTGATTTGTATTTGCAATAAGATTTAAAGCCAAATTTTGTTCCTTAGGAGAAACCTCATCTGTACAAGCGGTAGCGTTTACACCAGCATAAGGAGCTAATAAAAGTGCAGGTTAGACACAAAAATATTTGCCTTATTAACATATGCAAGATGTGTGCAAGGGAAAGTATAGGAAACCAGTGCACACACAAATCGATAAAGATATGTTCAAATAGCCAAGCTGCAATGAATACTCTTGGTTCCTACTGTTGCAATTCAAAAACGGTATGGAGTTGTGAATCTGCCCTCAACGAACTGGGCAGCTGTAATGAGGTGTCGCTGGTCTGGATACCGGGTCACTCGGACCATGATGGCAATGTTGCTGCCGACACGCTTGCCAGGAGTGGTGCCCTGAGGGACTTTATCGAACCGGTGCTGCACAGCAAAACGCACCTTAAAGACCTGGACAGAAAGAATGACTAGCCAGCAATGGCAAAATCTGCCAGCATTAGCTCACTCTAAGGCCTTCATAAATGGCCTGTCTGAGTCAAGGGCTAAAAAACTTCTAGAGTTAAACAGACAACAACTGAGAACTCTAGTCGGCCTGTATACAGGACACTGCCGCTTGTGTCACCACATGCACCGTATTGGGGTCGGTCAGGAGACCGAGTGCCGGCTGTGTATGGAGAGTGACGAGACAGCAGAGCACGTACTGTGTTCCTGCCCGACGGCGGACAGGACTAGATACCTGCTCTTTGGCAAGACAAAACTTGCTCCGGAAGATCTAGATCAACTTTCGCCCACAAAGATTATCGACCTCTGCAGGAGGCTGGCTTTGTTGGGCGAAATATAGACCATTAGACGTGAGCCACAATAGACCTTATGGTCACGGTGGAGGAACCGGTATGGCACACTCACATTCAAACCTAACCTAACCTATTAACATATGAGAAATATGTTTCTTCGAAAGCTTTACTATGTTCTTGATGGGTAGCTAAATTCTCAGCTTCAGCCAAACATTCGATGTTGCTTTGAACTTCTAGGAATTCTTCAAATATTGTGCTTAATTTCTCAAGTCTCAATTTAATTTCTGGCTCATCAGAACCAGAAACTGTTCTGGAATCGATGCACTTTTCAATGATTTGTACAACATTTGTTAGGCGGCATCTCATTTATGAGGTTTATGAGATGTGGTTGACTGTAGTTGCATGTACTAAAGATGCAGAATCTTGTCTGGTCTACTGGAGATGTAAAAGCTACGGTCCTTGAACTTTGAAATCCTGAATTATGAACTGGGCTTCTGTAGTTAAATTTCTTACACGCTGAATTGATATTAAAGCAAACACTCTCTACATCGGAAAGAAGCACCACACAACAAATGTCCAGGAATTGACGAACAACAGTTATTGGGACACAACCAAATATAAGAAGTAATAAAGTGGAAATAAAAAATATATATAATCAGTTGTTTGTCTACTAGAATTGTTTGGGTGACTAATGTTTTTGCTCGCCAGTTGATTTTGTTGTGTGTGGCGTTGTTGTATGAGACTTGAACGGGTTTAATTATTGTTTATGTCATGTATATTTTAAGATAATTCAGTTTTAAATAATAATAGTTTAGTTAAAATAATGTAGGTAGATAATTATGTATATAAATTTTGTGCCTGATTTTATATTTGTAAGGATAATTATAATATTATGTTATCTAATGTGCTTTCCTTGGATTCCTACAATTATTGATAATTTTAGTCTTTTGTATCACACTATTTACAGGGTGTAAATGCATTTTGTAAACTAAATAATATAAAGATAATTCTAAACCTAATAACTATTTATAACTTTGTTTCTAGTGGGTGAAATTTAATAATTTTAAGTATGCTGGACAAAATTAATTGGCGTTTGTTTTTGTGCATATAAGCTAGTGTATTGTAGAAGGACAAATGTTGTCTCTGTTTGTTTTTTTTTTTTTTGTTGTATATTTAGCCTTTTAGTATTGTAAATAATTGTTTAAAAATATCATCGTATGTAAATGATTTTGTAATAAGGTCTGTGGAATGTTTATATTTTGGGGACCATTTTCAAAATATATTTTAAAATTTACATTTGCCTTTTATTATATATTTTTATTTTTATTATTTATTTTCTTTTACTGTGCTGGTGGTAGGGGCGGCTCCTTAATAAGTGCGCCCGTGCGCGTGGACTGACGCCTGCCGTGGAAAAAATAATACTTTTGCTATGCTATATTTTAATACATTTTTATTCACTTTTTTACCTCCTGCATTCAACAAACAAAATTAGTATATCGAGGATCGCAGAGTCGGCAGCCATGAATACAGAATAAGTAGAGTGTTAATAGTTGCAGACGTTATATACATCCATATACATCAGTCGCGCGGCGGTGTGTATTTTTCGGCGCTCTCAGGAAATGCGATACTTCAGTGCGAAATGATCGCCGAATCTTGATGATCTTCGTCGAAAACGACCGAATAAGCAATCTGTTGTGAGCTATAAAATTACACACTTCCAGTTTGTAGTGGACTTTTGGCAGAGCGTCTGTACTTACCACCAAGTAATTTTCATCTTCGCGCCGGATTGATTTTTAATTAGATCATTTTGTTGTTTACATGTTCTAACAAGACAATTATTATTATTATGATGGTTACTACTTCGGGTTACTGGGGAACAAACACGCAACAGATGTACTGGCTCTATGTAGTGGTTATCAGACCAATGATAACATATGGAGCCATAGTTTGGTGACCTAAGGCACTTCATGGTATCACGAGGGCCAAACTGGCTCATCTACAAAGACAAGCTTGTCTGATGATAACGGGAGCGATAATCACCGCACCATCAGCCGCTCTGGAGGTCCTCCTCAATATTCCACCTCTTCACATATAGTTGGAGAGGGTGGCAAGGTAGACAACATACAGACTAAAACAAACGGCCGACAGTATGCCGAAGGAAATCAGTCTGGGGGGTCCAGACTCCTCGATGACATCGAGGGTCACGGGATTCTGGGAATGATCTCAGACTTGATGCCTACAAAGATCAATAGAGGTCTGTCTTTCAAAACCGTCCTCCCGGAAAGGGAGGACTGGGAACGAAATCAAACGACCCTATTGAGAGCCGATCTCTGCTGGTACTCTGACAGCTCCAAAACCAATATGGGAGTTGGAGCCGGCGCATATGGGGGCAGCACCGATGCTAGACTATCGGCTAGCCTCGGCAAGTACGCAACCATACACCAAGCAGAAGTGTATGCCATCGTGATGTGTGCAAGGGAAAGTATAAAAAACCAGTGCACACACAAATCGATAAAGATATATGCAGATAGCGAAGCTGCAATAAAAGCTCTTGGTTCCTACCGGTGTAACTCAAAAACGGTATAGAGTTGTAAATCTGCCCTTAACGAACTGGGCAGCTGTAATGAGGTGTCGCTGGTCTGGATATCGGGTCACTCGGACCATGATGGCAATGTTACGGCCGACGCACTTGCCAGGAGTGATGTCCAGAGAGACTTTGTCGGACCAGAACCGGTGCTGGGGATAACATCATGCACAGCAAAACGCACCTTAAAGACCTGGACAGAAAGAATCAGTATTGGCAAAATCTTCCAGGAATAGCCCACTCTAAGGCCTTCATAAATGGCCTGTCTGAGTCAAAGGCTAAAAAACTTCTAGAGTTAAACAGATAACAACTGAGTACTCTAGTCGGCCTGTATACAGGACACTGCCGCTTGCGACACCACATGCACCATATTAGAGTCGGTCAGGAGACCGAGAGCCGGCTGTGCATGGAGAGTGACGAGACAGCAGAGCACATACTGTGTTCCTGTCCGGCAGCGGACCGGACTAGATACCTGCTCTTTGGCAAGATAAAGCTTGCTCCGGAGGATCTGGATCAACTTTCGCACATAAAGGTTATCGACCTGTGCAGGAGGCTGGCTTTGTTGGGCAAAATATAGACTATTAGGCGTGAGCCACAATAGACCTTATGGTCGCGGTGGAGGGACCGGTATGGCCCACTCACAATTAAACCTAACCTACTACTTCGGGTTACTTAATAAGTGGACAAAATAATTGTGATACTGTGATTAATTCAGTGGATATTTTAAATTTAGAGGTTAACTTTTTAACTACTATAACGTATAACTAACTAGAGGAAAACTTGGTAAGTAGTTAATAATTATTAAGTTTAGTAAGTAGGTTTCTTTATAATACATTTTCGGGGAAAAATAGGCGAGCAATTCATTTTTAGTAAATTTTTATTTAAAAAAATTCACTAATAAAGAGGTATCAATGGAGAGACTTTGCAAATTTTTTTTCAAATGAGCGTGAACTAGGACCCCTAGAACCCATATCCGGGGTCAGTTTCAATTTTTGTATGTTTATATATATATATATATATATATATATATATATATATATATATATATATATATATATATATATATATGTATGTATCCAACCGATAACTCAAAAAATAAGCAACTGATTTCGATGAAGCTCGGCAAGTGCCTTTCTTTTATTAATAGCTTGGATGAGTTCGTTAGTCAGGAAAATCGAATAACGTTTTCCGGGAAAATTTTGAGTTCTATTTCAAAAAAAAATCTTTTTCTCCGAAAATTACAAAGGTATTTTAATGAAATTTGGTGGATATGTTGCCCTGTAAAAGACCTTACTACACACTAAAATACAACTTTCTACATTTTTAGAAAATTGAGTTATGCAAATTTTGAGTTTCCTTTTAGAAAAAAAATTTTCCCCGAAAATTACAAAGTTATTTTGATGAAATTTGGTGGATATGTTGCCCTGGGTAAGACCCTACTATACACCAAAATTCAACTTTCTAAGTTCGTAGAAACTTGAGTTATTCAAATTTGAAACATTTAATAAAAATTTACTACCATAACGCACTTGCTGCGTCCCGAACCTTTTTTTTTTTCTTGCGCACCCCCAATGCATTAAGGCACGAGCCGCTACTGGCTGTTGGTAACATATAAATTCACTAGTGGAACTATTAACAGTTATAACACACTTCGGAGAATCCAATTCACCACAACACATTTTAAAGACCTGGCGATTGTTTCACTAACAAGGTTAGAGTCATCAGAGGATAATAATCTTAAATGCTAAAATTGTATTTATATTTGGTGCCAAGTATTTGACAACAATCAGCTTCATTGAATATTTAAGAGGGATTCTTAGAGCTTCATAAGTAGAGGGTGAGCGAAACTCATGTCCCGGCTCTATTGTAAGAAATAACACAAATAAGGCCAAACCTCGAATACTGCTCCCACATCTGGGGTGCCGCTGCTGCTTCTACACTCGCTATCCTGGACTCCATTCAGAAAAGAGCTATACGTCTCATCGGTGACCCTACCCTCACCCAAAGGCTGCCATCCCTTGCACACCAACGTGCTGTTGGTGACCTCTGTCTCTCTTTTATAGATATCTGCACGTGCTCTGCTCAGAGGAGCTTTCTTCCATAGTTCCTCCACCTGCTGCCCCCAAGAGATCTACCAGGGGAACAGAGCAAATGCACCCTTTTACTGCCCAGGACACCAGACATAGAACATCTTGTTATGTCCGCTCTTGGCTCGAGGACTTCCCAGTTGTGGAATTCCTTGCCGGTACATGTTTTTCCTTCTCCGAACCTCCAAACCTTCAAGTCCAGAATTAACAAGTTGCCTCTTTCCTCCTTGTCGACACCCATGGTACTATAGTATTTAGGCTGCGAGCCCTCCTGGTGTGTTGTTAAAATTAAAAATGGCCTCAAGCACCTAATTTGATATAAACCTTAGCTTTGAAAGCAAAGGTTCTTGGAAGTAAGTAAATGAATGAAAAATGTATTTAAAAAAGACAATGTTTTGATGAAAAAGAATTTTATTATTCAGTTATTTTTTGATCAACTTGATTTTTTCAAGGTTTACACTGCCGTCTGTTTGTATTTCTACCAAAGCTTTTAGTCAATGATAGGTAAAAATACCAAAAAACCAAAATTATGAACCTGAAAAACGTTCGGTTCAGTTTAAAGCTATATATTCTTTTATTGCTATTAATTTTTGTTGTATTAGAAATGACTTGTCTGTGAGCAAAATTATTTTTTTGCTTCCTTCTTCTTTTGATTTCTTTTAGGCGATTTTGATTTTTGCCCTCCCTTCTTCTTGGTTTTACTTTTTGATCTAATTTTACGTTTGATCTTTTTCTTGATGACCCCTTTGGCAGTATCTGGAGACAAAACTTTTTGTGATGTTTTTGGAAGATCTGGTGTTCTTGCAAAGGAATCATAGCCAAACTTTGAGCAAGTTTTTCCTGAAAAGAAATGGTTTAGTAACCTCGTCGGCCTGGTGCAAAACTATCCTAAGTCCATTTTTTTCCTAAAAATGGGTTATTAAGTGCTTGTTGTAAAACAGATGAATATTTTGCATCCTAAGTCCAAATTTTTAAATTTACCGCCTTTAAAATTTATAAAATGCAAAGTATTCTAACAGCATCACATGATTTTTTCATTAATATAAGGTAGCCTATGTCGAAACGATGGACATAGAATAGTATGCACTAAAAAGAGCATTTGCCGACGAACACCGTGTGGAGCTCTCTGACCGCGTGAGCCATTTACACAGTGTTACCCAGACCAGCCAGAGTGCCAGTGTGTTATTTGTTTATTATAATAATTTTCTTCGGTTTTGAGTGCAATAAACATGACCTCAAAGGGCAAAAAAAATTAAAAGAGCCATGTAAAAATACCTGTCGACCAAAATGTGTGAATAAGATATCGAAAGACATGCGACTTTCTATATTTTCAGAATATTGGACTTTAGGAGACGTTAATCGCCAACGAGATTCTATTATGCGGTTTGTTGATTTTAAAAACAACAATCGACAGCGCGCCTTCGTCGAAGCCAAGATGTCCAAATACCAATTGATAATAGTGATGAAGACAATTCCAATGTGGGTGATAATAGTTGTAGAAAAATGACTTATTTTTACCATTTGTCTTCAGAAGAAGGAAATAGAGAAAATGGCTGTCAAACATTCTACTTAAATACACTTTGAATAAGTCACCAGGTTGTTAAAACCGTAGCCGCGAAGGTCAATATTTCAGAAAACAATCTATTGACCATAGATAGCGACAATAGGGGTAGAAACAAAGCAAAAACCCGCATAAGTGAGGAACAAGACCTTTTAGTAAAAAAATCACATACATAAATTCGTTCGAAGCCGTAGAAAGTCATTATACTAGAAAAGACTCTTCAAAGAAGTATTTACCCGGATCATTGAATATTTCAAAAATGTATATTGATTATTGTAAAGAAAACAGAGTTGACAATAATAAAGACATCGTTCACTAATTAATGTATCGCTGGATATTTGTAAATAAATTTAATATAGGATTTCATATTCCTAAAAAGGATCAGTGCGATTTATGCGTCAATTACCAAAACTCAAATGATACCGAGAAAATTCAGTTGAAACATGATGTCGAAAATCACCTATTAAATAAAGAAATAATGCAAAAAAAAGATGACAATGACAAGTTAAAAGCTTCTTCAAATAACAGCTTTTGCTTGGCAATTTTTGATCTTCAGCAAGTGTTACAATGCCCCAAGATAGAGGTTGGTCAAGCATATTACAAGTCAAAAATAGCTACATATAATTTAACAGTTTATGAAGCTGCCAAAAAACAGGGGCATTGTTATTAATTGCATGATGCCATAGCTTCCTGAGGAACGTGCGATATGGGCAGTTGCATTTTACAATTTATTAAAATGAATGTAGACAGTGGCTGCAAAGATATATCGTTTTATTCTGATCATTGCGCAGGCCAGAATAAAAACAAATTTATGTACATTATGCTGCTTTATGCTGCAGTTACATACCAAATTAAAATAACTTTAAGCTTTATGGAGGTTGATCATGCACAAAATGAAGGAGATTCTATGCATAGTGCCATAGAGAGATGTGCCAGACGCATTCCAATATACACTCCAGGGCAATGGGCCACCGTTGCACGCAAGGCCTGTGTAAGAAAACCTTATTTTGTTAATGAGTTAAATCAAACTGAGTTTTTTGATATCACAGACATACTGGTACAATGTACCAAAAGATTAGACAAAGACACCACAGGAAATATTGTTAAGTGGACAGACATTAGCTGTGTGCAAGTGGACTTTGCTAACCACTATATTTTAAAATTTGCATACAAACTACAAATTGATTTTTTTGAAATTAACATTAATCAGAGCTCTAGAAAAGAACCAATAAGTTTTCTGGAATATACTCTAAAAACTCTTAGAGATAAATTAATACTTATTTCAAAGATAAAGTATAATTCTATAATTTACTACTGCAAGAAAAATGCTCTCGCCAAGGAATACCAGGACTTTTAGTGAATTTTCGTAGAAAAAATTCACTAATGGGGAGATCCCGACTTTTGAATTTTGAAAAAATTTTTGCAAATGAGCGCGATCTAGGACCCCTAGAACCTATATCCGGGGTCAGTTTCAATTTTTATATGTTTATATATATATATATATATATATATATATATATATATATATATATATATATATATATATATATATATATATATATATATCACACCGATAACTCAAAAAATAATAGGCCGATTTTGTTAAAATTTGGCACGTACCTTTCTTTTGTAAATGGCTTGGATAAGTTCGTTAGTCAGCAAAATCGGATGAGGTTTTCCGAGAAAATTTTGAGTTTTCATTCGAAAAAAATTAATTTCTCAAAAAGTAATAAGCCGATTTTAATAAAATTTGGCATGTACCTTCCTTTTGTAAATGGCTTTGACAAGTTTGTTAGTTAGGAAAATCGGGCCAGGTTTTCCGGGAAAATTTTGAGTTTTCATTTGAAAATTTTTTTTATCTCAAAGAATGATGGGCAGATTTTGATATAATTTGGCATGTACCTTCCTTTTGTAAATGGCTTTGACAAGTTTGTTAATCAGAAAAATCGGACGAGGTTTTCCGGAAAAATTTTGAGTTTTCATTTGAAAAAAAATTTTATCTTAAAAAATAAAAAATCTATGATAACCAAATTTGGTAGGTAGGTTTACGATATAAAAAGTAAATTATACACCAAAATTTAGATTTCCATGTTACAAGAAAAAAAGTTATAATAAAATATTTTGTGCCAGATCATTTCTATGAAAATTCACTACCACAACGCACTTGCTGCGTCCCGAGTTTTTTTTTTTTTAATTTGCCACGAATAAGTCTACCGTTACCAAGACAAAAGTTTTTTGTACATTATCATTATGTAGTTTAAACTTATGTTAACTTGCTATATTTAAATAAATAAAAAAATTACAAAACGTAAAATTTGCCTTATTATTACCAACAAACACTAAAAAATAAATAAGCCTATGTCCAGTAGTCATTATTTTTTTACACCCTATGTCCCTTATCACAAGAATTTGAATGCATATTGAAATTAAACATATTGTTTCTCTTAAGTATCCTTAGTGCAAATAACTCCTATAAAATTGTTAAAATTCAGCTTAAAAAACAATGTAGTTACAAGGGCCAGAAATCTTTAATTGCGATTTACTCAAATTCCTTCTAAATGGACTTAGGATAGTTTTGCACCAAGCCGACGACCTGATTAATTCCTATTTACTTAATTTGTTTTTAACTGTTCACTCTCACTATATTATGACAAAAGAGTGTGTGATTTTAGTAATAAAAAATATGGACTGACAATTAAGAGTTGAAAACTATTCTCACCGTTACAAAAGTCGTCTCCGCATTCCGGACAACAAACTACTCTCATTTCCACAATACCAGATTTATTTTTCGTCTTTCTGATTTGTGGATCCATTGTAAATTGTCTTTTTTCCATTGCACGTGTCTTATTGTGCAGCTTTCCAAGTTCAACCAACCTGAAATTCGTTAAAAAATTCAACGCTATTAAAAATTGAATACTTTCTTCTGAACGAATAAACTTATTCGTTGTTTTAAATATAACTGAGGGGGTGTACTAAGTCCAGTTAGCTTTGACTGTTTTCATGAATAAGTAAAATATTGTGATATTGTGGCAAGCGAATCTGTGATGAGCAGGTTATAAGTATAGTTTGGAGAACTACGTTCACCACAACACATTTTTGAGACCTGGCGATCTTTTCGTCAACCTGTTGATAAGCAATCACGAACAGCTCCCTCAACGAAGATAGATAGATATATTTATTTATTTATTCAACGGATCAACCATTTACAATAATAATAACATCTAAAACTACATTAGTCTTAAATAACCTATCTCAATATGAGAACATAACAAAAAAGCAAAACATAACCTGTACACCGTATGTACGACAATTCAATCAATAACACCTCTCAAAATGCATCTAATTGAACGGTCAGAATCATCAAACATATCCAAGAGCTCTGAATACTCATTTGCAGTTCTCGCCACTCTCTACATCGGACTGAAAAAGCCATAATTGATTCGATGGAAGGGAACCACAAAAACCTCCCTTGCTCTCGTGCGGTCCGGAATCCTTGGAGAGACTAACTCAAGCAAAGAAGGACTATCAATTTTATTCACTAATAATTTATGCAGAAAACACTGACAATCCTTCTACCACTGAGTGACTGCAAGTGCAGCCGATTCCGCAAATAAGAAAAGTTAAGATCATTTCTCTGCAAGCCCATTATGTAAGCACAAATTCTTAAGAATCTATTTTGTATGGCCTTAATCTGATTGATATAAATATTGTAATTCGGACTCCAGACTACAGAAGAGCATTCCAACAAAGAGCGAACCAGACCACAATACAGCCTTTTCAAGCTATTGCATGAAAAATCCATAGTTTATGAATAAATCCTAACATTTTATATGCTTTAGAAACTATGTATTCTATGTGATCCTTAAAAGATAATTCTCTATCCAATACAATGCCCAAGTCTTTAATCATTTCCTTCTTCTGTAAAGCATTAGAGCCTATGCAGTATACAAGGTCAATGGGAAATCGAGCTCTAGTGAATGTAATGCAGAAACACTTATCAACATTCAGAGTCAGAAGATTGTCGCCACACCACCGAGCAAAACGATTTAAGTCTTCCTGTAAAAGTAAAGCGTCCTGTCTGGAACGAACAATCTTGAAAATTTTGATATCTTCAGCAAACATCAAAATCTGACTATGCTTAAGTGAATGTATGACATCATTGATAAAAAGATTAAAGAGGACTGGTCCAGAATGTGAACCCTGAGGAACTCCTGAAGAAACAGTAATACTATCAGAAATGAAGTTTTTGATCTTTACACTCCGAGACCTACCCGTAAGGAAGCTGCGCACCCAAGACAACAAATTGGCATTAAAACCCAACAATGCAAGTTTTGACAATAATAAGGCGTGATTAACCTTATCAAACGCTTTGGAGAAATTTGTATACACCGAATCAACCTGTAACCTATCCTCCAAAGCTGAGACCAATACATTCTGGTAAAGAAGAAGGTTGGCTGTTGTAGATCTTCCTTTAAGAAAACCATGCAGCTGTTCGACGAAAACATGTCTGCATTCCCAATTTATGTGTCTAGAGACAAAAAAGTCGAGAAGTTTGGGCATCTCTGACTGAATACAAACAGCTCTATAATTAGTAACCAAATGCTTTGGTCCCTGCTTATGAACGGGCATCAAATAAGACTGTTTCCAAACATGTGGAAACTAACCAGACAACAAAGACCTGTTAAAGAGAATCCTCAGTGGAATTGCCACGGTGAAGGCACAAGATTTTAACAGATGGGAGGGGATTCCGGTTATACTGGAAGTAGACGTCAATTTTCTTATTTCAAATGGAAGTTGGTGTTTTTTATTACGGATCTAGATTGCTAGTACAATTTTATGGTAGATTTTACAAACATGTTATGTCATTTTTCTCAATCGTTTGAGATATTTGACTTTTTTCAAAAATTTCTTTAAAATCATTTTCACATTTACACACTTGTATCTGTTTTATTTTTCAACCTGAAGAGTTGAAATTTTAAAGTGCAAATTCTAAAATGCCAGAAAATATTTGGAATTTACAAAAGCTAGTACAAGTTAGACAGGGTGTCCGAAACAGACCGGTCAATCGTGACAACTTTAAAACCTAATAACTCTCTTATTTTAAATAGAACACTCTATATTTTATAACGTTATTTCATGTACTTTTGATTGTTCTTTCGATTGATATCAGCATTCTCTATACCTAAATCCCACCGATTTGAAGATATTTATTATTTAATATTATGGGTACTAAAGTTGGTATGGGGCAAAAATTCTATTGTATTTTACTACGCAAAATACATTGAAACCCCAACAGTCCTGAAAATTTCGTTCTCTAGTAATGTGAGGATTTTCGTCCGACCAAGTGACTGTTGTGACGATTGAACATGCCCCTCTTTGAAAATTTTGACTCATCGCACCATATAATTTTTCTTGAGAAATTTTCATCTTCTTGAGTTTTCAAAAAATATCATTCGCAGAATTCTCCACGCCGGGAAAAATCCCCAGATACTTAATGGTGTATTAGAGTGAAGGAAAATTGTGTCAGTTTGTTAATTTTTAGAATTATGTGAATGGTTATTCTTGAAAGATGCAAATTTCTACTGCAGTCTCTGATTGACGCATGCGGATAAGCAGTAAAAAAACTCTGGACGCAGCAAGTGCGTTATGGTAGTGAATTTTCATAAAAATGTTTTTAATTGTAAATATGTGTGTTTCCTTTTTAAGAAAGCAGGCATCAATTTTGGTTACCAGTATAACCTATATAGTAAAAACAATGTGCCATGTTTCATAAAAATAACTTTATTGTGTGAAAATGTACAAAAATTTCCAAAAGTAAACTTAAAGTGTTCCCGGAAAAACTCGTTTCTTGGTCAACCTTATAGGTTAATAGCAAATTGAGCTATTCAAATTTGAAGCATTTAATGAAAATTCGCTACCATAACGCACTTGCTGCGTCCCGAATTTCTTTTCTTACAAACATGCATCGCTGAAAAATTCAAAAATGCAATAACATAAGGCGTGTGTGATTAAAAAAAAAAAGAAAATTTGTATCACCAACGACTTATGGGCCATCCTGTGATTGTAGAAATATTTTTTTAAGATGTAGCTCAAGACACCCTATAATTAATATATACAAATTTTCTTCATATCTTGTATAATAACGGATATATTGAGCTTTATTGATTTTTTACGAAAATTCGACAAAAATTATATACCATTAAACGATGAACTCTAAAGCTAAGGCTACTGCCAAGCATCAGAGAAAGGGTCTATTTGAAATGAATTTTTGGGAACATTTTAGTAAAATGAAGGACAATGACGGTTGAAACTAAGACTTCAGAGTTTGTAAAAGATCCTTCTTGAGACATTTGATTTCCATAGCCCGTATTAGATTCAAGTTCTTTGCCTAAATGTTGCCGATTTTGACGTTTTAAATCGCAACTTTGACGTTTTGAGGAAAACGCCAATTTATTTTTCTTTAAATGCCTATAACTTTTTTGTCTTTTGACCTACATAGCTAAATTGGTAGGTGGCTTACCTATAAGGATATTAACTAGCGTACCAAATTTGGTTGCCTTTACTTTGTTAATTCCGGAGATATAAATTTTTTTCGAAAGAAAACCCAAAATTTTCCGAGAAAACCTGGGCAGATTTTCCTGGCTAACGAACTTATCCAAGCCATTTTCAAAAGGAATTTTTCCACCAAATTTAGTCAAAATCGGCCTATTATTTTTTGAGTTATCGGTGTGATACATATATATATATATATATATATATATATATATATATATATATATATATATATATATATATATATATATATATATATATATATATATAACATATAAAAATTGAAACGGACCCCGGATATGTGTTCTAAGGGGCCTAGTTCGCGGTCATTTGAAGAAATTTTTTCAAAATTCAAAAGTCGGGATCTCCTCATTAGTGAATTTTTTTTAAGAAAATTCACTAAAAATGCTAAAACATTTATTTGTGTCTCTTCATTGTCCAATAGCGGTTTATTTTTATTACCTTCTGAACAAAACGTTCCATTCTCAGAACAATTTTTCAATAGTGTTCTGATCATGTCAGGAGTTGGTCTATCTGGAAGTCTCCCTGCAAACACACGACATGTTCTGCTAACAATTCGATTACACTCCCTGTAAATAATAATTAAATTCAAAAAGTCATCGTTTCAGTAATTGAAGTGTGCCATTATATTGTGGAAAATACTCTCTTTTATTCAAATACATTTGCTAAACGTACTTTACAGTACAACCATTAAGTTTACTGTGGGATGATGACGTTTACAATTTTCATCTCGTAGGCAACCTGATAAACTGACTGATAATTATTTCTTATCGCAAATATGCCTCGTAGTGAACTTTGCAAATTTCGAACATTTATTGTGAAATGATAACACACAAAGCTCTTTGTTCCCTAATAACGCTTTACTCTTATGAAATTTTGGACGAAACACTCTATTCTTAGAAATTTTTTAGTAGTATTCCGATCATGTAAAGAGTTGATTTGTGTTTATGTGGAAATCTCTTTGCAACCACACGACATCTTCTGTTAATAATTCGATTATACTCCTCGTAATTAAAAGTTATATTCAAAAGTAGTGGCATATTTTACTTATGTCGGAAGATGACGTTAATTTTTTTATCTCCTAGGCAACCTGATAAACTGACTAATCATTATTTCTTATCGCAAATAATGTTTAATTTCTTCAAATCGGTGGGACTTAGGTATAGAGAATGCTGATACTAATCTAAATAACAATACATGAAAAAAAGGTAAGATGCTTACTGACAATTAGGCCATTGCTGACCCTTTTTACTCATCTAAACTAACCTACCCGATCTCAACGACGACAGTGATTTGAAAAATCATCCGCCGCCGGTGAGTCTCGAACCGTCGACCCCCGAGTCCGTATTGGAAAGCCATCGACTTTCCCGCACGGCCACGGAGACGCTTAACAATACATGAACTAATGTTATAAAATATAGGGCGTTCTATTTAAAATAAGAGAGTTATTAGGTTTTAAAGTTGTCACGATTGACCGGTCTATTTCGGACACCCTGTCTAACTTGTACTAGCTTTAGTAAATTCAAACTATTTTATGGCATTTTAGAATTTGCACTTTAAAAATTTCAACTCTTCAGGTTCAAAAATAAGAGAGATACGGGTGTGTAAATGTGACAATGTTTTTTAAGAAATTTTTGAAAAAAGTCAAATATATCGAAAAGGGTTGAGAAAAATGACACAATATGTTTATAAAACCTACCATAAAATTTGACGAGCAATCTAGATCCGTAATAAAAACACCATCTTCCATTTGAAATAAGAAATTTGACGTCTATTTCAGGTATACCGGAAGTCCTATACTAACGTCAATATTTTCAGTGAACTGGAAAATTTGAAAAACCCACGTGCGTGAATTTTCAGAATTCATTTGTGGGCCGTACTCCAGAAACGGCTAATGGAAGGTCTACGTGGGACACCCTGTATTGTGAGAATTGGGTTCTCCAAACTGTACTTCCTTTATATTCCTAGAAAAATAAGAGACCTTACTTTTGGGCTATCATATCTTGCTATTTATGGAATTTTTCAAAAGCTGAAAACACTCCTGAAATTCACTTTCAACGCCTATTTTAATTAAATTTTCTAATTTAATCAACATTGTATCTTTTATCGTTTTCTAGACCCCAATGGTGTCTACACATTATAGGTAAGCAATAAGCCTTACAAATTAAAACTTACCTTGAAAAATAAGCTTCTTCCATTTTATGTTTTGGCCGGAGGGTTGTCAACATTTTCCAGTCAATCTGCACAGCTGCCAGTTCAGATATTTTTAAGCTTTTCATTTCATTTGGGAGCGGATCCAAAAATGTAAACGGCTCTTTCATATGTTTGAGATCTTTTTTGCCAGACTTGAACTTGAAATTCTTATCCCTGATTTTGATACTATCCACTGGGAACTTCTCCGCTTTTATCTTGAAATCGGGCACCTTTTCCAATAGCTTTTTAAATTCTTCTTTAGTGGTCGCAGTCGCTTTTGAAAGGTCCAAAATCGGGGATGTCTCTTTCTTCTTTGCCAAAAAGTCATCCATGACTGAGATATGTCGGAGAATCTGTACGAAACGATTAACGTTATCGAATAAGAAATTTTTGCAAAATATTGAGCAGAAAATTGAGCATTGATTTATGTACTACACTTTCAATATCCTTTCGTTTTAAAATTATTAAAAAATATAATAATTATTTTATGTGTTTTATATTTTAGAAATTTTCGTTACATCTATTAGATGTTGACGCGCTAAAAATCAGGCTTGGGTCTTCCCAATGATCCTGTTTGGATTCCAAATCGTCTTGCAGAGAAGGCAATTCAGAGTTATTTTCAGTGGTATTTACACTGTTAAATTCTTGTAGACATTCGTTCCTTTGTAATTCTCCATCATATCTGATTAATTCTTTTTCTCTTGGTGGAGTATGTTCGATTTTTAATATATCCACTCTATTCACGTCATGCTTCTTTTTACTACATCTACAATGGCAACAGCATTCTCTCTCACATCTTTTTCTGTAATAAATTTGATCCTTATCAGATTCCAAAGGTATGATTTCAGTGTGATACATTTTAATGTTACGCCCAAAAAGGTGATCGCTTTTTCTCCAAAGAGCTCTTGTATGTCTTTTTTCCACGTAACTCTTCTTCCTATAAGACCTAGGAGTACCAGTTTGGCTTTCATCGCTTGAATTTTTATCATCGTAAGTCTTATTTTCTCTCATTTTCTGTCTCAACTTGCGCCTTTGATAAAGAGGATCTTTCTCACTTTGTTTCATGTATCTGGTAGGTGGTCTGTTAGCTCCCCATTTTGGTCTTTCTTCAGTTATGTCTCTACGTTCTTCATTCCTCGATCTACCTTTCCTGCTTCTGGTTTCATAACCTATTTCTAAATTATTCATTTTATCTCTAATGAATCTGTTATCTCTGTTAAAATCTGAAGTTTCTGAACGTCCGAAATCGATGTAGTCCGTTTGGGTGCTACTGTCACATAGAATTTTCTGCCCATTACGGTATATTGTTGGTGTCAGTATTCTGTTCTCAGTACGAGGTGAGTTTATGGTTTTGTCAGTTGTTATCGCTATAGGAACAGCTATAGGAATTGCAGCATGAGTGGTTGGATGGATAGTTGGCACAAGGACAGCATATTGCATGCTTTGGAAACTTTCCAAATTTGGCTGAAGCAGTAAAGCCACATTTTCTGTTCTTGGTGTTGGTTGTGGAGTCATCAATCTAGTAGTATTCACATGTTCTCTTACTAAAAGAGAATTCGTATCTTCACTTGTCATATTTCCATCTGCTAACTCGTTTTGAGGCACTTCCATTCTAGGAGAAACCACTTTCTGAGCATTGTTTTGAAAATTTTGGTTGCTCACATTGCTATTTTTCTCGTTCGTAACATTGACCATAAAATTGTTATTTTGTTGATCTAAATTGCTTTTTTTATCATTGTTATTTATTTTATTACTGCTAAATTCTAAATTTTGTTCGTCTTTATTTGAGATTATCTTCAAGGTACTTTCAGGATCAGGTGGAACCTTCTCTTTTTCTACTATACATTCTGTAAAGTTAATATTACTGTTATTACTTTGCTTAATCATCTTTTGTTTCATTTTCTGCAACTTAGCCTCCCTTTCGGCTATTTCTAACGCCTCTTGGATCGCTTCTTTTCTTTTCCTCTCTCTTTCTTGCTTCTCTTGAATTAACTTGTGTTCGTGTTCTTTGCGTTTTCGCTCTATTTCTTGTTCCCTTTCGATCCTCAGTTCTTCTTCTTGTTCTTCTTTAATCCTGCGTTCTCTTTCTTCTCTACGTCTTTGTTCTCGTTCTTCTAGTTGTTTTCTGATTTCTTCTTGGTGCGCCAAAGCTATTTGTCTTCTTCTCTCTCTTTCCAGCAGTTCCCGCTGGTCGAGTGGGACGTTTTGGCCTCTAATATAGGAACTGTAAATAAATTTTGTTTTGTACTCAAAATATTAAAATACTTTCTTTAAATTGACCTTACCGATTTTGGCAATTGGAGGAACTTGTATAAGGTCTCTCTGGTTCACCATAATCTTGTTGAGGTGACTCGGCTGGTGATGAATTGGCTACTACAATTTCTGTGTCACTCTCCAAACCTCTCTTAACCCACCCAGGAGGTTCGCTAGTCACCATCTTTGCAAAATTAAGATTCTCCCTAGATTCCCAGTATTTCCCTACAGATGGTCTTTTGTCTCCCCATTTAAGCCTGTCATCTCTATAACTGGAAGAAGATTCGTATCCAGATTGGTGCCAGGTATTTGCTGTTTGTGGATATTCTGGTACGTTGGGGTTGTCGCTACCATAGCCAGAAGTTTCACCTCCAAGATCTTTTTCTTTCTCGTATCTTTCATTGCAGTTATATTGGTTTTTGTAAAGCGGAGGGAGGCTAGATCTTCTGGGTGTCGTCAGCGAGTCTTTTTGAATCGAACTATTGTTCTCAGTTTTTGTCATATAACCTTTTCTGAAATTCAAACATTCAGATCAAGATTTAGTTGCGACTTAATAGAAAAAAATTAATTTTATATAAGGTAACATTATACCTGAACTTGCAAACGATTAAATATGTTTCCATTAGCATGGCTTAAATAATACATGATCGGTATTCAAAAAACGCTGAACACAGAAAAATGCAACCAGCACAGGATTGTCAGTGTATAAGCCATGTGAGTAAGATTCTGCTAATCATAGTGAAAATTGGTACCCGAATAAAAATTGAGAATAACTTGGAAAAACATCTGCTCGATTGGTAAGATGATAGTAAAATATTGTTTCATGGCCTGGTTTGGAGAGTTAGGATAATCACTCTCAATCTATATAAGAGTCGAAACACCACTAACAGATATGAAACTCAAACTAAAACGAGAAAATGTGTACCTACGGCAGGGATGCAGATTAACATAATATTAATTCAATTTATTTACAGGATATTCAATAAAATAAGCAAAAGAAAAAAAGGAGAGAGAGACCAAACCAATGGACAGCTGTTCCATCGAATATGGTACGCTAATGACAAAGTAGGAGAAACAGAAAAAGAATGACAGAAGAAGCTAAGTGTGTTGGATAGTGTGTTAAGGAGGAGAATCAATAATCATCATAATCTTAGGGCGATGTCTCCCTGTCGTCGCCACCATGACTCTGCCTCCCGCAGCTCTCTTCATTTAATTATAACTTCCACAATTCATTAGTTGTACCAGGTTTTCGAAAGTTTTCCCCTTGGTCTTCCTCGTACCTTTCCCCAGCTATGTGTCCTTTAAATAATGCTGCAAGAAAGTTTTTATTTTTTAGAATATGACCAATAAATGTTACCTTCCCCCTTTCAATATCTTTCAGCCTGCGTCTTTCTTCTCTCACCTCTTCTAACACACCTTCATTCGTCCTTCTATCGGTCTACCCTGCCTTCGTATTTTTACTCCATATCCACATTCCAAAAACGTTTATTCTCTTTATGTACTGCTTAGTCGTGCTCCATGTTTCCGCCCCATATACTACCACACTTTATACATACGACTTAATGATTTTTTTCCTTATGTCTAAGTAAGCACACTTTGAGAACCCAAATAACCACAACACATTTTAAAAGACCTGATGATCGTTTTTGGGGAGGTTCAATGACATCCAAATTAACATATTTTCGTTTGGCGGAAATATATCTATTCTTTTATTATCTCTCGGACGTGCTTTTGCCGGTATTTATTTTAGAAAGCAATCTATCAGGTGACTGTTCATAGACGGCGGAGCGAGGTTAATATATTTTTTATTATTTCTATATTTAGAAATATGTGTTATATATATATATATATATATATATATATATATATATATATATATATATATATATATATATATATATATATATATATATATATATATATCTGGGAATCGCTCTTGCTTTGTCTAAAAATGAGATGTTGAGAAAATGAACAAAATCAATTAATATACACGATGGTTTATAACTGATGTAATGAAATGTATTAAGAGTAAACTACCTTCGTTTATGAAGATACCGCAAAAAGTTATTAAGAAAAATTGTTTAGAATTAAAATTTATGACAGGCTCTCAATTTTCAAACAGATCAGCATACTATGAATTTTTTTTAGCTGCGACTTTATTTAAATGACGTTCGACGGCTTCTGTGATTAGGTGTACTTTAAAAAATACTTGAAACTGTATTAAAAAATGTCTTTACCATAATTAAACTCGGGGCAGCGGGCAGGTTTGCTTTCATCTCAACCAATAAAAAAAGTAAAGTAAACGCACAATTGGACATTCGAAGCAATAATTGGCGAGTTGCATGGCTACTTGAGCTCTGCCTTGTTGTTCGTTTCCCGGGATACTACTTACTTGGAAAATTGAAACGTCAATTTTATTTGTCACGAACAGCAAGCTTCTGTGTTTAAATATGTTAGCAACAGAACAAAAAGTGTTTATTGTGCAGTGCTATGGTTTGGGAGAAGAACATTCTTATCAGGGAGTGATAAGAAAATTCCTTGAACGCTGGCCAAATTATTGGGTTTCCGCTACTGGTGTAAAAAAAGTTGTTACAAAATGTATGCGTACTGGGAGTGTTTGAAATGTTAAGAAGACAAAATCCGACCTAAATGAGGAAGACAATGCTGCAGCTGCATTAGCTATGGATTCTGTTAGGCGTTTTCCGAAATTATCATTAAGAAGAAGCGCATTAGAAATTGGCATTATTAGCAAATCGCATTTGCAACAAATTTATCGTACCAACAAGGTGAAACCTTTCAAAGCAAAACTTATACACACTTCGGAAGAAAATGACGAGTCAAAACGATTAGATTTTTGTTTATGGTACGGCGAGCAATATCTACAAAATCACAATTTTGGCAGAAGTATTATTTTTTTCGGACGAATCCACTTTCACCACTAATGGGGTGGTAAATTCCCAAAATGCACGGCATTGGTCTATGGAGAATCCAAATTAAAGAGTTAATTGCAGAAGACAATGCCATAAAAAAGTATATGTTTGGCGTGCTGTTTCTTACACTGGGATAATTGGGCCATATTTTTTTGAGCGGCATATGAACCAGTATATTTATCTGGAAATGCTCAAAAATATTCTTCAAGACCATTTGCATAACATGTCACTAGAAGACAGACAAACAGCATACTTTCAGCATGACGGCCTCCCAGCACATGCAACAGGAATCGTTTGAGAATGGTTAGATCGCGAATTTCTTAGGCGATGGATTGGTCGATATGGGCCAATACCTTGGCCTCCCAGAAGTCCCGATCTTACCTTAATGGACTTTTATTTATGGGGCTATCTCAAACAGCAAGTCTACGCGGCTCCATTAAACAACGATCTTGATTTGTAGAAACTGAGGTTGAGAGAGGCAATTGACGGTATTCCAATTCAAAGTATTCAAAATGCCTACAAAGCATTTACTAAACGGGCTGAGTTATGTGTATCGGTTGGTGCAGTACATTTGAATAATTTCTTTACTTTTCGTTCTTCGTTTTGATTTTTGTTAGCAATAAAGCGTTTTGTATTTTACTAATAAATTATTATTTAACATTGCATGGTTAGTTACTTTGCGCACCTGCGTTCAGAAAACCACAGGTAAAAAGCTCCATGTTGATAGCGAAAAAATGTTAATAATTTACTTGAAAATTCAAAGTAGGCTGAAAATTGAGAGCCTGTCATAAATTTTAATTCTAAACAAGTTTTTTTAATAACTTTTTGCGGTATCTTTATAAACGAATGTAGTTTACTCTTAACATATTTAATAAAATCAGTTTTAAACCACCCTGTATATTAATTGATTTTGTTCATTTCCTCAACATCTTAGTTTAAGACAAAGCAGCAGCGATTCCCAGAATATCATAATCTAATTCAAAAAAATTTTGTCACATCTTACCCACACTCAATCCGTGGACGCACTGTATATATATATATATATATATATATATATATATATATATATATATATATATATATATATATATATATATATATATATATATATATATATATATATATATATATATATATATATATATATATATATATATATAGTCTCGAAGGCGTTTAACTGTCCTGGTTGTCTAACATTTTTTATTAATTTTTAGTTTCTCCTCGTTAACCTGGTGATTATAATCCCAAATATGTCGGCCGATGGAAGATCTATCTATATTACCGTATCCTAATTGTGCTAAATGCTCTTTGAATCTAATTTCATTAGATATTTTTGTTTGTCCGACGTATTTAAGATCACAACCTTTACAACTTATTTCATAAATTCCCGGCATTTTGGCTGTACTATCCTTGTCTTTTGTGTTACCTATCAAGTTTTTTTAAGTATTTTATGTCGAAAATGTTAGTTGCAAGTTGGCTTTTTAAAAAATACTATCCAGACCCCTCGTGATTCGAGGTTCAAATGGTAAGAAAACAAAGTTTTTTCGGCTTTCTCTCTTCTAAACGTCGTTGATTTCGCTAACATTTTCTTTGTTTTCTGTTTATTGATTAGTTTTTCCACTAGGCAAGCAGTGTATCCGTTATATTCGGCCACGTTTTTAATATATCCTAATTCTTCGGTACGTCTATTTTTATTTCAAGGAAAATTAAGTAACCTGTTTGCCAAAACATTCAGGCTGGCTACTTTTTGGGCGTACGTATGATCAAATGAAAATAGTTAAACGATTGCGAGAGAAAGGTTGTTTTTATGTTAAAGCAGATAAAGACAATAATGTTGTAATTTTGGACAAAAGCGAATGTAAAGATAGAGCTTATAACGCTATTGAAACAAGGCTGTATAAAAAAAACTGAATAAAAACCCGCTACCAAAAATGATTTTGGACGTAAAAATTGTCTAAAGAGTTGCCACAACCTCATATCAAAAGAATTGGGAAAAAAGTTACAAGTTCCAAATCCTACAGTCCCCAAAAAATACGGTCTCCCAAAAATTCATAAACCGGGAAAATCAATGAGACCTGTTGGTTCAGCTATACATTCTCCAACATACAATTTAGCGAAGTGGTTGACAAATGAGTTCAAAAGCTTAACCGTCAAATAGAAAAGTTTTTCAGTAATAAATTTACTTGAATTTATTAATAAAATTAAAGAGGAAGATTTGCTAAAAATGGATAACATAAATCAAAATGCCTGCAAAGAATATTTAACCTTAACTAACCTTTGTATTTAACAAAATATTTTTCAGTTCTATAATTAAAATTGAAAATTAATTTTTTGAACAAATCCAAGGCCCGGCAATAGGCAATCCGCTATCGCCATTTATTACGGAGCTTTTCATGAGTAAATTTGAAACACATCTTGAAATCAGATGAAAGTGAATATTTTCCTAGAGTATGGTTCCGTTACGTGGATGATATTTTCGCAATGTTCAACACAAACATTTGCAGAATAGAAGATTTTATCGCCAAGTTGAACAGTGAATTTGATTCCATAAAATATACCCACGAACTAGAAAATAATAATAAATTACCCTTTCTAGATGTACTAGTTATGAAGAATAAAGATTCTATGTCCATGGAAAGGAAACCACCACTCTAAGCTACATTCCGAATGGCTCACATCATACGTACGCACAAAAAATGGCCAGTCTGAATTTTTTAGTAAACAGATTAATTAATTTTCTTTTAAGTAAAAGTAGATACATCAAAGAATTAAATTATATTAAGAATGTGGCCGAATATAACGGATACACTGCTTGTCTAGTGGAGAAATTAATTAACAAATAGAAACCAAACAAAATGTTAGCGGAATCAATACTATTAGAAGAGAGAAAGCCGTAAAAAACTTAGTTTGCTTACATTTGAACCTCGAATCACGAGGGGTCTAGATAGCATATAAAAAACCAATTTGCGACAAAAATTACTTTAAAAAACCTGCTAGGTAACCCAAAAGACGATAGTACGACCAAAATGTCGGGCATTTATGAAATAAGTTGTAAAGATTGTTATCTTAAATACGTCGGACAAACAAAAAGATCTATTGGAATTAGATTCAAAGAACATTTAGCACAATTAAGATACGGTATTATAGATGGATCTTCCGTCGCCCGGCATATTTGCGATAATAATCACCACGGTAATCAGGAGAATCTAAAATTAATAGAAAATGTTAGACAAACAGGACAGCTAAACGCCTGCTAAAGTATATATATTGTTAAATATAGTAATAGTGAAAAATGTATGGATCTCGCTCCGCCGCCTATGGGCAGTCTCCTGATAGATTGCTTTGTAAAATAAATACCGGCTGAAGCACGTCCGATAGATAATAAAAGAATAAAGATATTTCCGCCAAACGAAATATGTTAATTTTGGTGTCGTTGAACCTTCCTAAATCGTTAGTGACCGACTACCCGCAGAAGAATATAAATAGAGTTTTGGATATAAGACATTTAGAATTATTCATCCTCTGATGACGCTGACTTGGTTACTGATACGATCGTCAGGTTTTTTAAATGTGTTGTTGTGATTTGGGTTCTTATGTTTCTTCTTTAACACAGATATTTGCTTCATTGGTCTATCTACCTGTCTTATCGAATGTATTATTGAATTTTAATTTCTATAAAAATAATTACCTCGCAGAAGGTTCATCAATTTCTTTGATAAAGCCCCATGGACCACATAACCCAGCTAGTTCTTCTGCAAATTCAAATACATTATTTAATATTCTAGTTTTGCACAATTTTTATCGTTTTACCTTTTTCACGCGCCCATTGTTGTTTTTTTCTTTCTATCAATGACATTGGCTTACGTCCATAAGTTGTCATTAGATTTTTAAATATTTATCTGACGTCTTACAATCCATTACCCATCTGGTAATAGTTGAAAACTACAATAAAGCAGAAATAAGTTATATTATCTACCTAACTCAAGACGAACAAATGTATTGTTGAAACAATTCAAATGAAATAACAGCTAGAAATCCTGTCTCCGAGCAAACTTCTCTTAAAGATTTGTCCATGATAATGTTGAATAACCACGGAGACATCACATATCCTTATTCGACACCCTGTTCCATCCTAAAATAGTCACTAAGCACTCCATTAGTTCTCACACAAGCTCTACTGGTATCATCTAGCAATTTAATACTTCGAGTTGGCCAGTCATCCACACCCTATTCTTTCAAAATACTCCAGATCTTTTGCCCATCTACAGTATCATATTCTTTTCCCAAGTCGACAAACGTGCAATATACCTTCTTTTCCACATTTAAGCATATCTCAATCGCCAGCTTAAATGAGAATAGTTGGTCAGTACAGCTTCTTCCTTTTTATATATTCTTTTTTTATATTTCAACAACACACCACGAGAGCTTACAGCCTAAATACTATCGTACCGTGGGTGTTGACAAGGAGGAAAGAGGCAACTTGTTAATTACGGACTTGGAAGGTTCGGAGGAGAAGGAAAAACATGTGCCGGCAAGGAATTCCACAACTTGGAAGTCCTCGGGACAAAAGAGCGGGCATAACAATATGTTCTATGTCTGGTGACCTGGACAGTAAAATAGTGGATTCGCTCTGTTCCTATGGTAGATCTGTTGGGGGCAGCAGCTGGAGGAACTATGGAAGAAAGCTCCACTGAGCAGTGCCGGTGCAGATATCTATAAAAGAGAGAGAGAGAGAGAGAGAGGTCACCAACGGCACGTCGGTGGGTAAGGTATGGCAGCCTTTGGGTGAGGGTAGGGTCACCATTGAGACGTACAGCTCTCTTCTGAATGGAGTCCAGGATAGCGAGTATAGAAGCGGCAACGGCACCCCAAATGTGGGAGCAGTATTCAAGGTTTGGCCTTATTTGTGAAGTATATAAGGTATAGAGATTAGCTGGTGAAAAGTATTTGCGAGCCTGCAATTGATGTGACATGTTGGTGCCAATTGAGCTTTTGTCCACAGAAATGCCAACAAGTGAAAATGACTCATTACTTGGAATAACTGGGTTGTTCATTGTGATGGGTCTAGGGCTGGTGTATCTCTTATGAGATAGAAAGCAAGACTGAGATTTGGTGGAGTTGAATTGTACAAAATTTCTATTTCTCCAGTCTAATATTTTTTAGAGATCCACAGAGACAGAACCCTCCACGAGTCTGAGATCCTCATCTAATTGGGCTAAAGAGACAGGCTTAGAATATTGTATATTTGAGTGGAGGGTGCTGTAGTCTCCGTAACTGTGAACTGGGTTGGATGTGCTAGAGAGGATGTCATTGATGTGGAGAAGAAACAAAGTAGGGGCTAAAGCTGAACCTTGAGCGACTCCTGCATTAATTGGATACAGTTTAGAGGAATGGCCATCAACGAAAACAGAAACGCTCCGGTTGGAGAGGAAATTGCTGTCCAGGTACAGAGTTTTGGTGGTAGGCCATAGACCGGAAGTTTATTGAGCAGCGGTGCGTGCTAGACCTGGTCGAATTCTTTGGATATGTCTAGAGCGACAATCTGGGATTCACCGTGTAGTTCCATAGACTTGTTCCAAGAATGGGTGACAAAGGAAAGGAGGTCGGCAGTTGATCTGCGCTGACGGAATCCATACTACCTGTCGTGGATTAGACTGTGTTTTTCAAGAAATTTTAGTAATTCGGTGTTTATATACTTTTCCATTACTTTAGAGACGACTGAAAGGAGAGAAATAGGCCTGTAGTTGCTAGGAAGCGCTTTGGATCCTTTCTTGGGGACATGTTGTACTCGAGCAGTTTTCCGGTTACTAGGGAATATGCCTTGTAAGATGTCTGAAACAGACGAGTCAGGACAGGAGCAAGTTCTGGTGCGCATTTTTTGAGAACAATTGCTGGGATCTCGTTAAGGCCAGAGGCTTTCCTGGAATTAAGAGAAGAGAGCATCTTTCGTACCTTTTTAGTTTTGAAAATGATATCTGTCATTTTATGCGTGACATTGGGGACTGTTGGTGGTTGAACATTTGGAGGTGGATTAAGAGTAGAATTGCCGGCGAACAACGAGGCAAAAAGTTCAGCCTTGCCCAGGGCGGTACAAACAATTTCATCCCCTGAGACAAGAGGTGGGAACGTGCTCTTGCAGAAATTATTGCCAATAGATTTAGCAAGAGTCCAGACGCCTTTGCTGCCGTTGGAGCTTGAGAGGACTTTGTTTTTGATGTGGTTATTAAACGAGTTTTTTGCCTCAGAAAAATAACTGCTAATTTATTTACATAAGATTTAGACGCTTTCTTTTGACACAATTATAAGTTGATAGGCAAACGTTTATATATCCTTCCTTTTCGTGGACTTTCCTTACGAACTGCTAATTAGAAGCATTAAAAACTATTCTTAGAAATATTTATATATTTGTAGGTCAAATAAAATTATGTTTGTATAGGTCTCATATGTAACAGGAATCAATATTGGATTAAAAATTATTCCTATACTTGACTGTGACTAATAAAACCTCCAAGTCCAAGTTTAAGGATAAGTAGCGTTAAAGGTTGCTTCAATCGATACGAGACTGTGTATAAACAATGTAGAAGATTAATTATCGTGTAATCGAAGAGGCAAATGTCTGAATTAATTGTCGCAAAGGGGAAGCAGTTGGTCACGAACCAACCGTTTATAGAATAGAACTTTATTAGCTCATTTAGCTACATATAACTTTACAACAAAAATATAACACTAGTACAAGAGCACCATACAACATAACTCGCTTATAATTACTTGTAGTAGCAACCCATTCTTAATCCCAATTACTGTCAATCAACCCAATAGACCCCCCGCCACTATATCACTAGAAGATATATTCACCACACCTATAGACGACACGCTTTCACACCTACACAAACATTCTGACTGCAGTTCTCACTCTAATGTAGGTAAGGTATTCGGTAATCAGTCTCTTTAATAATATCTTTAACTTTGCTTTCGAATATATTATTGTTAGTTGTATTAGTGAATTTTCTTAAAAATAATTCATTAATGAGGAGATCCCGACTTTTGAATTTTCAAACATTTCTCCAAATAAGCGCGAACTAGGCCCCTAGAACACATATCCAGGCTCAGTTTCGATATATATATATATATATATATATATATATATATATATATATATATATATATATATATATATATATATATATATATTATTTCTAAATACTATCGTACCGTGGGTAACGACAAGGAGGAAAGAGGCAACTTGTTAATTCTGGACTTGAAGGTTTGGAGGTTCGGGGGAGAAAGAAAAACATGTGCCGGCAAGGAATTCCACAACTTGGAAGTCCTCGGGACAAAAGTGCGGGCATAACAAGATGTTTTATGTCTGGTGACATGGACAGTAAAAGGGTGCATTCGCTCTGTTCCCCTGGTAGATCTGTTGGGGGCAGCAGGTGGAGGAACTATGGAAGAAAGCTACTCTGAGCAGTGCCCGTGCAGATATCTATAAAAGAGAGAGAGGTCACCAACGGCACGTCGGTGGCCAAGGGATGGCAGCCTTTGGGTGAGGGCAGGGTCACCGATGAGACGTACAGCTCACTTCTGAAAGGAGTCCAGGATAGCGAGTATAGAAGCGGCAACGGCACCTCAGATGTGGGAGCAGTATTCGAGGTTTGGCCTTATTTGTGAAGTATATAAAGTATAGAGATTAGCTGGTGAAAAGTATTTGCGAGCCCGGAAGAGGAAACCTAATTTCTTAGCAGCCGCTTCTGCAATTAATGTGACATATTGGTGCCAATTGAGATTTCGATCCACAGAAATGCCAACAAGTGAAAAGGACTCATTACTTTGAATAACTTGGTTGTTTATTGTGATGGGTCTAGGGCTGGTGTGATTTGGTGGGGTTGAATTGTACAAGATTTCTACTTCCCCAGTCTAATATTTTTTGGAGATCCACGGAGATAGAATCCTCCATGAGTCTGCGATCCTCATCTAGTTGGGCTAAAGAGACAGGCTTAGAACATTGTATATTTGAGAGGAGGGTGCTGTCGTCCGCGTAACTGTGAACTGGGTTAGATGTGCTAGAGAGGAGGTCATTGATGTGGAGAAGAAACAAAGTAGGGGCTAGAGCTGAACCTTGAGGAACTCCTGCATTAATTGGATACAGTTTAGAGGAATGGCCATCCACGACAACAAAAATGCTTCGGTTGGAGAGAAAATTTGCTGTCCACGTACAGAGTTTTGGTGGTAGGCCATAGGCCGGAAGTTTATTAAGCAGCTCTGCGTGCCAGACCTGGTCGAATGCTTTAGATATGTCTAGAGCGACAATCTGGGATTCACCGTGTAGTTCCACAGACTTGCTCCAAGAATGGGTGACAAAGAAAAGGAGGTCGGCAGTTGATCTGCGCTGGCGGAATCCATACTGCCTGTCGTGGATTAGAATGTGTTTTTCAAGAAATTTTAGTAATTCGGTGTTTATATACTTTTCCATCATTTTAGAGATGACTGAAAAGAGAGAAATAGACCTGTAGTTGCTGGGAAGCGCTTTCGATCCTTTCTTAGGGACGGGTTGTACTCGAGCAGTTATATATGTATCACACCGATAACTCAAAAAATGGCCGATTTTGATTAAATTTGACAAATACCTTCCTTTTGCAAGTTGCTTGGATAAGTTCGTTGGCCAGGAAAATCAGCCGTGGTTTTCCAGGAAAATTTTGTGTTTTCTTTAGAAAAAAAATTATATCTTCGGAAATAACAAAGCAAGGGCAACCAAATTTAGGGCACGGGTTTATATCGCTATAGGTAATTTATCTACCAAAATTTAGCTTTGTAGGTCGAAAGACAATAAAGTTATAGGCATTTGAAGAAAAATAAATTGGGGTTTTCCTCGAAACGTCAAAGTCGCGATTTAAAACGTCAAAATTGGCAACATTTAGGCAAATAACTTGAATCTAATACGGGCTATGGAAAGAAAATGTTTCAAGAAGAATGTTTTACAAACCCTGAAGTCTTAGCTTCAACCGTCATTGACCTTCATTTTACTAAAATGTTTCCAGAAAATTCATTTCAAACAGACCCTTTCTCTGATGCTTGGCAGTAGTCTTAGCTATAGAGTTTATCGTTTAATTGTATATAATTTTTGTCGAATTTTCGTACAAAATCAGTAAAGTTCAATATATCCGTTATTATACAAGATATGAAAAAAAAATTATATACATTATATATAGGGTGTCTTGAGCTACATCTTAAAACATTCTTTCTACAATCACAGGATGGCCCATAAGTCGTTGGTGATACAAATTTTCTTTTTTTTTTTTAGTCGAACACGCCTTATGTTATTGCATTTTTGCATTTTCCATTGACATATAATGCATGTTTGTAAGAAAAAAATTCTGGACGCCGCAAGTGCGTTATGGTAGCGAATTTTGATTAAATGCTTCAAATTTGAATAGCTCAACTGGCTATTAACCTATAAGGTTGACCAAGAAACGAGTTTTTCCGGGAACACTTTAAGTTTACTTACGGAAATTTTTGTACATTTTCAAACAATAAAGTTATTTTGATTAAACATGGCACATTGTTTTTACTATATGGGTTATACTGGTAACCAAATTTGATGCCTGCTTTCTTAAAAAAAACACACATATTTGCTATTAAAAACATTTTAATGAAAATTCACTACCATAACGCAGAATTTTTTCTGATATCTTGGGGTGGGTCATTATACAATTTTACACCTTTAAAAAATATCGAGTTCATCGTTTTCTTTTTCTTTGACCGTTGTAAATAATAATTATTACTCTGGTATCATACGTGTGCACAGATGACACCCGAATAAGCTTTTCTGTTAAGTAATCTGGCGCTGAACCGATTGTTAAATTGTGAATAAAAATTAGAACTCTTAACTCTATGTAACTCTCAACACTCGGCCAGTTTAGTTTTTCTTGCATCTCAGTAATTCGGGTGTATTTGTTACACTTTAAAATTATCCCCATAGATTAATATAAACAGAGCTGTAGATGTAAGATATTTAGAATTATTCATGTTCTGATGACGCTAACTTGGTGAGTGAAATGATCGTCCGGTTTTTTTCAATATGTTGTGGTGATTTGGGTCGTTCAAGTGTACTTACCAACCACTTACTTACTGTTAGCAGGTGGTAGTGGAATTTTCCTTTATGTAATAGTAAAGGATTTTTTCACACCCGAGGAGGTACCACCCCATACATCAAGGGGCCGGTGAAGTCCCAACGGACGTTTCCGGTTCTGGTGTATGAGTCGGTTTCCCTCATAAGCAAAAATGATGATGGCTCCTCCTTGTATAAAATATTCCGGAGGCAAAATACCCCTCCATTCGGATCTCCGGGAGAGGGGTGTACAGGGGGCGCCAACATCAAGATTTAACATATCCTTTTCGAATATATGTGGCCTAAATTCTAACCTGAACTCCGTCCACCATTTCCTCCAGGCTAACAGGCCCCAACTCCTCTTCCTCACCGAAACCCAAATCAGTGCCAAAACAGCCACTAATCACCTTAATTTCCCGGGGTATGAGCTCCTTACTGCCTTTAGATTGCATGGAGGCGTGTGCGCATACGTCCGTAGCAATCTACCCTGCACCAGACTTCCCAATTTAGAAGCTGGAAGAAAAGACATACTATGGATAAAACTCTCTCTCAGGGCTGCAACTAAATTCATCTGTTGCATTTACCGGTCACCTTCTGACAACAACTTTGTCCAGCTCTTTGACTACCTTTCTGAAAAAACCGACTATCTGATTTCTGAATATCCTTCCTCCGAGGTCACTATTCTTGGCGACTTCAATGTACATAATAAGGAATGGCTAGGATCTTCAAAAACCGATCCACAAGGGAGAGCAGCGGAGGCCTTTGCAGTCAGCAATTCTTTGGCCAATATGGTTCAGCAACCTACTTACTTTCCTCGTATCCCAACACACAGCTCAAATCCCTTGGATCTCCTTCTTACTACAAATCCTGAATGCTATAAGATATCAGTCACCGCCCCCCTTGGTCGCTCAGACCACGGCATGGTCACTGCTTCCTGTGCAATGCAACCCGAGGTCACACAGTCATCACACCCACGTATCGTTTGGCACTACAACTCCGCAAACTGGGACGAAATGCGGGATTACTTTTCCTCATTTCCATGGGCGTCTGTCTGCTTCTCTCATCCTGACCCCTCTGATATCTCACAAAACGTCACCGAAATTATCCAAGCTGGCATGGAATTATTTATTCCACGTACACAGAAAACCTCTTCAGTCACTCAAAAGCCCTGGTTCTCTAAATCCTGTGACAAGGCCAGACTTGAAAAGGTCAAAGCTCACAAAACGCTTCTACACAATCCCAGTCAAGAAAATCGTCAAGCATTCAACGACGCAAGAAACCGCTATGTCCGCATTCTTTCTGAGGCAAAAAACTCGTTTAATAACCACATCAAAAACAAAGTCCTCTCAAGCTCCAACGGCGGCAAACCCTTCTGGACTCTTGCTAAGTCTATTGGGAATAATTTCTGCAAGAGCACGTTCCCACCTCTTGTCTCAGGTGATGAAATTGTTTCTACCGCCCTGGGCAAGGCTGAACTTTTTGCTTCGTTGTTCGCCGGAAATTCTACTCTCAACCCACCTCCAAATGTTCAACCACCAACAGTCCCCAATGTCGCGCATAAAATGACTGATATCATTTTCAAAACTAAAAAGGTACGAAAGATGCTCTCTTCTCTTAATACCAGGAAAGCCTCTGGCCTTGACGAGATCCCAGCAATTGTTCTCAAAAAATGCGCACCAGAACTTGCTCCTGTCCTGACTCGTCTGTTTCAGATATCTTACAATAAAGGCATATTCCCTAGTAACTGGAAAACTGCTCGAGTACAACCCATCCCCAAGAAAGGATCCAAAGCGCTTCCTAGCAACTACAGGCCTATTTCTCTCCTTTCAGTCATCTCTAAAGTGATGGAAAAGTATATAAACACCGAACTACTAAAATTCCTTGAAAAACACAGTCTAATCCACGACAGGCTGTATGGATTCCGTCAGCGCAGATCAACTGCCGACCTCCTTTCCTTTGTCACCCATTCTTGGAACAAGTCTATGGAACAACACGGTGAATCCCAGATTGTTGCTCTAGACATATCCAAAGCATTCGACCAGGTCTGGCACGCAGCGCTGCTTAATAAACTTCCGGCCTATGGCCTACCACCAAAACTTTGTACCTGGACAGCAAATTTCCTCTCCAACAGGAGCATATCTGTTGTTGTGGATGGCCATTCCTCTAAACTGTATCCAATTAATGCAGGAGTTCCTCAAGGTTCAGCTTTAGCCCCTACTTTGTTTCTTCTCCACATCAATGACCTCCTCTCTAGCACATCCAACCCAGTTCACAGTTACGCGGACGACAGCACCCTCCACTCAAACATACAATATTCTAAGCCTGACTCTTTAGCCCAATTAGATGAGGATCGCAGACTCATGGAGGGTTCTGTCTCCGTAGACCTCCAAAAAATATTAGACTGGGGAAGTAGAAATCTTGTACAATTCAACCCCACCAAAACTAAGTCTTGCTTTCTTTCTCACAAGAGATACAGCAGCCCTAGACCCATCACAATGAACAACCAAGTTATTCAAAGTAGTGAGTCTTTTTCTCTTGTTGGCATTTCTGTGGATCGAAATCTTAATTGGCACCAACATGTTACATCAATTGCAGAAGCGGCTGCTAAGAAATTGGGTTTCCTCTTCCGGGCTCGCAAATACTTTTCACCAACTAATCTCTATACCTTATACACTTCACAAATAAGGCCAAACCTCGAATACTGCTCCCACATCTGGGGTGCAGCTGCCGCTTCTACACTCGCTATCCTGGACTCCATTCAAAAGAGAGCTATACGTCTCATCGGTGACTCTACCCTCACCCAAAGGCTTCCATCCCTTGCCCACCGACGTGCCGTTGGTGACCTCTCTCTCTTTTATAGATATCTGCACGGGCACTGCTCAGAGGAGCTTTCCTCCATAATTCCCCCACCTGCTGCCCCCAGCAGATCTACCAGGGGAACAGAGCGAATGCACCGTTTTAATGTCCAGGTCACCAGACATAGAACATCTTGTTATGCCCGCTCTTTTGTCCCCAGGACTTCCAAGTTGTGGAATTCCTTGCCGGCACATGTTTTTCCTTCTCCTCCGAACCTCCAAACCTTCAAGTCCAGAATTAACAAGCTACCTCTTTCCTCCTTGTCAACACCCACGGTACGATAGTATTTAGGCTGTAAGCCCTCGTGGTGTGTTGTTGACATAAAAAAAAAAAAAAACGCCATATCTCAACAAATTTTCAAATAGTAGGTCATGAAAAACGTAGTCTAGAGACCTTGCTGAGGTCACATATCTTGTCTATTCAAGTTCAGCTTTCAGCCCCTTATAACACAACACTCTATATAACTTGCTGAATTTCTTAGGTTCACGTTAACACGTTTATTAGCAAGAAGAGTGCTCTCTCCATCGAATCATTGCCTATGAAACTCACCTTGCACGTTAGCAAATACTTTTGATAAATATTTTTTGTGAATAACACTGCAGAATACTACAAAACCATAAAACAACACCTGCGACAATCAATCGTATGCACTAACTGAAGAAAAAGCGAGCATTGTTCTTTGTTTTCGCACATTTCAAACTTTACATTAAGTAGTGCATTGTTGTAATATTATTTATGGTGGCACCAACTGACATTTTATCAATTTGCTAGCTATTTTATTAGTGTTTATGTAATTACTTGCCCGCATTTAATCATCCTGTATACAACTAATTCTTGCATGCAAGGACACCATTGCTGCAACAGCGTTTATAACTTTTATCTCTACGAAAAGGGAATTATATAAAATTAGGGCAGATAACTTATATGCTTTGTCTGATTGCAGCCTTTTGTAATGATAATTAAATAATTAAATTTCTCTTTTTTGCTAGCTAAAATTTTTTAAATTGTAATCGTAGAACATAGTGTCGCCATCGGTGGAGGAACCAGGTAATACGTTGTCACGAACGCTCTAATAAACACAACGTGTTATATACATAGAGACTGTATACAACTAGGTTAGGTTAGGTTTGAATGTGAGTGGGCCATACCGGTCCCTCCACCGCGACCATAAGGTCTATTGTGGCTCACGCCTAATAGTCTATATTTCGCCTAACAAAGCCAGCCTCATGCAGAGGTCGATAATCTTTGTGGGCGCAAGTTGATCCAGATCTTCCGGAGCAAGCTTTGTCTTGCCAAAGAGCAGGTATCTAGTCCTGCCCGTCGACGGACAGGAACACAGTACGTGCTCTGCTGTCTCGTCACTCTCCATACACAGCCGGCACTCAGTTTCGTGACCGACTCCAATTCGGTGCATGTGGTGACGAAAGCGGTAGTGTCCTGTATACAGGCCGACTAGAGTACTCAGTTGTTCTTTGTTTAGCTCTACAAGTTTTTTAGCCCTTGACTCAGACAGATCATTTATGAAAGCCTTTTTTCCCCTCAGGGCTCGTCCACGGCCTTGCCGCCCCGATAGCACCGCAACCCTTGGTTGATTGTGCATACCCTTAGTCTTACTCCACCCATTCCAAAATCACTGTGCCTTGAACTAGTATGCACAGCGATTGGTAGGGTGAAGTTTTATATTGCTCTGTCTCCGGTCTAGAGTGACCGTAGATCAGTTGTCTTTTCCGGTCCAGAGCTATACACTCACACAAGATGTGCTGGGCTGATTCCTCCCCCTCGCCGCAGAGTCTGCATGCGAGGTCCCCTTCGAACCGCCCCATTTTATGCAGGTGTTTCTTGACGGCCATGTGTCCCATCAAGAGACCTGTTGTGTTTCTGAGCTGTCATCTGCTAAGGTTTAGCAGCTCCACAGCTCTCTTTGAACTGGGTCCGTCAATTATTGACTTCCCATGTCTGAGCCCTGGACAGTCCGCCCAGTACACCTTGTGTTGGTTTCTGACCCAGGACTTAATGGCTCCCCTGGCAGTGCTCTTTGACACGCCCAGAGCCGGTTCTGGTCCCATAAATAGTTCTGCTGACCCTCTCTTCGCGAGACTGTCAGCTTCTTCATTGCCTTTGACCCCCGAGTGACCCGGCACCCAGATGAGGGTCACCTCATTCTGCCCAGCCAGGTCGCTCGTCTCGTCTCGGCACTCACTCACCAGCCAGGAATTTACCCGTGGGCTACTTAGTGCCTTAAGGGCTGCCTGGCTGTCTGTGGCTATGAGGATCCGCTTGTTGGTGTAGCCCCTCCTCTTGTTCTCCCGCACACAGTGCAGGATGGCGTACATCTCGGCCTGAAACACCGTTGCATGGGCTCCGAGGGAAATACTATGATTTACCCTCGGTCCTTCCGAGTAAACACCTGCACCCGTCCCACGCTCCCAGCCAGATCCGTCCGTGAACCAGACGAGCGCGTCCCGTGGTATGCCCGGCGTCTCCTCCCGCCATGCCTCGCGATCGGGGATTTCCACTGTAAAGTTGTTTTCCCTGCACATTCGCGGGCTCGCGAAGTCTGACCTCATTTCAAGCATGGGCTCCTTCACGATCTCCTGAATTTTGCAGTGGCCCCTGAAGCCTGGGTTGATCTTCAGTCTACCATTGCAGGCTAGTCTGTATAGTCCTAGCCTGGCCTCTCCCATAATAACTAACTGTAGGGGGGGTAGATCCAGCAACACCTCCATGGCGGCTGTTGGGGTTGAAGACATGGCCCCTGTGATGCCTAGGCAAGCCATCCTTTGGATCTTGCCTAGTTTTTGTTTGGTACTGGATTGTGTCACCTTAGGGCACCAGACCAGTGCCGCATATGTTAACGATGGTCTGACCACCCTTGTGTACAGCCAGTGGGCCATACTAGGTCTTAGTCCCCACGTTTTTCCATATAGCCGCCTAGTGACGGCTAAGGTCATGACTGCCTTACGCAGTATTTTTCCAATGTGACCATTCCAGGTTAGCTTAGAGTCCAATACGACCCCAAGATATTTTACCTCCCTGGCCATTGGAACGCTCCTACCGTATAGAGTGAGAGATCTTTGGCTTTCACACTTCCTCCTCCTCGTAAACGGCACGACGGTTGCTTTCTCGGGGCTCACCCCGAGCCCTTGATCGTCCGTCCACCCTTCCACCACTTTCAGTGCAGTCTGTATACGCTCCCACACTGCCTGTGTGACCTTTCCTCGGACTATGATGACAATGTCGTCCGCATAGCTTTGTACCTCATACCCCCCTCCCGAGAGCCTCCCCAGCAGGCCGTCCACGACTAGACACCAGAGCAAGGGAGACAGAACGCTCCCCTGCGGACACCCCGCCGCGACCCCCGCCAGCAGAGTCCCTCCCGCGAGTGAGGTGAACACCGCCCTGTCCCTGAGCATGGAACCGATCCACCTGCAGCAGGTCTCCTCTATTCCACGCTCCCGGGCAGCTGCCAGAACCGATCCGAACGAGGTGTTGCTAAAGGCCCCCTCTATGTCTAGGAAGGCCCCCAGCGCCACCTCCTTGTTCTCCAGCGTATTCTCCAGTTTCAGCACCAGTTGGTGCAGTGCTGTTTCTGTTGAGAATCCTGCTCTGTATGCATATTGTCCGCAGTGTAGAGGATATGCTTCGAGTACACCGCCCCTAATGTGCCGGTCGAGCAGTTTTTCCACTGTTTTCAGCAAGAAGGACATGAGACTTATTGGCCTCAGGGACTTTGCCTGGTCTGTTGGACGCCCAGGTTTAGGAATAAATACAACCCTGGCCAGTCTCCATGCCCTCGGAATGTACCCCAAAGCCAGACTGGCCCTCATAATGAGGGTAAGCACCGGCGCCAGTATATCTATCCCCTGTTGGAGCATGATGGGAATTATTCCATCAAATCCCGGCGATTTGTATGGCTTAAAGCTGTTAATGGCCCATCTGATTTTGCTCCAGGTAACCACCTCTTTAGCGACTGTCCAGTCTACTCTAGATGCCCGCCTATAAGGCGCCTCTATTTCTGAGTGTTCCCAGTCCGGAGGTGATTGGTTTATTATGTTACAGCCGGGGAAGTGCGTCTGGAGTAAAATTTCCATAGTTTCCTCCCCCGAGCTTGTAAAGCCTCCCGTGGGTGTTCTAAGGGAGCCTATGTTAGTCTGAGGGCTCTTAGACAGGATCTTGTGTAGTCGAGCACTCTCGGACGTGTTTTCCACTTCTTCGCAGTGCCTCCTCCACGACTCCTTCTTGGCGTCCCTGAGTCTTTTGTTATAGGTCGATAGGGCCTGTCTATATCCATCCCATGCTCCCGACCTTTTGGCCGCGTTAAACAGCTTACGAACCTGCGTCCTCCTTTGCCTGAGGTCCTCGTTCCACCACGGGACGTTCCTGGTGGACACCCTCATTTTCAGGGGGCAGTTGGCGTTATAGGCGGAGGTAATTGCGTCTCACAATTGGACTGCTGCAATCTCGAGGTCTATTGAATTTTTTAAGGTACTCTTAACCCCCCGCAGTTCCACAGCTAGGTCTGCCTATGAAAGCCTTAGAGTGAGCTAATCCTGGCATATTTTGCCATTGCAGTATTGTCATTCTTTCTGTCCAGGTCTTTAAGGTGTGTTTAGCTGTGCATGCTGTTATCACCAGCACCGGTTCTGGTCCGATAAAGTCCCTCTGGGCACTACTTCTGGCAAGCGCGTCGGCCGCAACCTTGCCATCATGGTCCGAGTGTCCCGGTATCCAGACCAGCGACGCCTCATTACAGCTTCCCAGTTCGTTGAGGGCAGATTTACAACTCCATACCGTTTTTGAATTGCAACGGTAGGAACCAAGAGCTTTTATTGCAGCTTGGCTATCTGTATATATCTTTATCGATTAGTGTGTGCACTGGTTTTCTATACTTTCCCTTGCACACATCTCGATGGCATACACTTCTGCCTTGTGTATGGTTGCGTACTTGCCGAGGCTAGTTGATAGTCTAGCATCGGTGTTGCCCCCATATGCGCCAGCTCCTACTCCCATATTGGTTTTAGAGTCATCAGCATACCAGAAGAGGCTCTCAATAGAGTCGTTTGATTTTGTTTCCAGTTCTCCCTTTCCGGGAGGACGGTCTTGAAAGACAGATCCCTACTGATCTTTGTACAACTAACTAACGATTTAAAAATCTCTAGCCCGGCTACTTTCTTCCCTAATTAGGGACCATGTATCAATATAAGGCCAGGTGAATTTCGACTATAATTGGAAACGCATACCGGTTTCGCTCTCATTACAAATTGCAGCCAGAATACACCCAACAGCAAGTTCGGCTAAAGGTAGCCAGCCTCGTAGAACACAGTGAGATGTATGACAAGTGTCGCCATCGGTGGCGTAACCAAGTAATACGTTGTCACGGCAGCTCTAGTAAACACAAAGTGTTATATAAACAGAGACTGTGTACAACTAACTATCGATTTAAAACATCGCCAGCCCGGGTACTTTCTTCCCTAATAAGGGACCATCTATCAATATAAGGTCAGGTGTATTCCGACTATAATTGAAAACGCATACCGGTTTCGCCCTCATTAGACTCGTCAGTGCGCTATACCAAATTACAGTCAGAAATGTCAGAATACACCCAACAGCAACGGCTAAAGGTATCCAACCTCGTAGAACACAGTGAGCTGTACGCCAAGTGTCGCCAGCGGTGGCGCAGCCAGGTAATACGTTGTCACAACAGCTCTGATAAACACAACGTGTTATATACATAGAGACTGTGTATAACTAACTAACGATATAAAAAATCGCTAGCCCTGGTACTTTCTTTCCTAATATATTTAGGGACAATGTATCTATATAAGGCCAGGTGCATTCCGAATATAATTGGAAATGCATACCGGTTTCGCTCTTATTAGAGCTCGTCAGTGCGCCATACCAAATTACAGCGAGAATACACCGAACACAAGTTCGGCTAAAGGTAGCCAACCTCGTTTTTTTTTATTTCAACAACACACCACGATGGCTCACAGCTTAAAACTATCGTACCGTGGGTGTCGACAAGGAGGAAAGGTGCAACCTGTTGATTCTGGACTTAAAGGTTCGGAGGAGAAGGAAAAACATGTTGTTCTATGTCTGGTGACCTGGTCAGTAAAAGGGTGCATTCGCTCTGTTCCCCTGGTAGATCTGTTGTGGGCGGCAGGTGGAGGAACTATGGAAGAAAGCTGCTCTGAGCAGTGCCCGTGCAGCTATCTATAAAAGAGAGAAAGAGGTCACCAACGGAACGTCGGTGGGCAAGGGATGGCAGTCTTTGGGTGAGGGTAGGGTCACCGATCAGACGTATAGCTCTCTTTTGAATAGAGTCCAGGATAGCGAGTGTAGAAGCGGCAGCGGCACCCCAGATGTGGGAGCAGTATTCGAGGTTTGGCCTTATTTGTGAATTATATCAGGTATAGAGATTAGCTGGTGAAAACTATTTGCGAGCCTGGAAGAGGAAATCTAATTTCTTAGCAGTCGCTTCTGCAATTGATGTGACATGTTGGTGCCAATTGAGATTTCGATGCACACAAATGCCAAGTGAAAAGGACTCATTACTTTGAATAACTTGGTTGTTCGTTGTGATGGGTCTAGGGCTGGTGTATCATTTATGAGATAGAAAGCAAGACTGAGATTTGGTGGAGTTGAATTGCATAAGATTTATACTTCGCCAGTCTAATATTTTTTGGAGATCCACAGAGACAGAACCCTCCATGAGTCTGCGATTTTCATCTAATTAGGCTAAAGAAACAGTCGTGGATTAGGCTGTGTTTTTCAAGAAATTTTAGTAATTCGGTGTTTATATACTTTTCCATCACTTTAGAGACTACTGACAGGAGAGAAATAGGCCTGTAGTTGCTAGGAATGGATCCTTTCTTGGGGACAGGTTGTACTCGAGCAGTTTTCCAGTTACTAGGGACTATGCCTTTATTGTAAGAGGTCTGAAACAGACGAGTCAGGACAGGAGTAAGTTCTGGTGCGCATTTTTTGAGAAAAATTGCTGGGATCTCATCAAGGCCAGAGGGTTTCCTGGAATTAAGAGAAGAGAGCATCTTTCGTACATTTTTAATTTTGAAAATGCTTGACGGTTTTCTTGGCTGGGATTGTGTAGAAGCTTTTTCTGAGCTTTGACCTTTTCAAGTCTGGCCTTGTCACATGATTTAGAGAACCAGGGCTTTTGAGTGGCTGCAGAGGTTTTCTGTGTACGTGGAATAAATTATTCCATACCAGCTTGGATAATTTCGCTGACGTTTTGTGAGATATCAGAGGGGTCAGGATGAGAGAAGCAGACAGACGCTCAGGGAAATGAGGAAAAGTAATCTCGCATTTCGTTCCAGTTCACGGAGTTGTAGTGCCAAACGATACGTGGGTGTGATGACTGTGTGACCTCGGGTTGCATTGCGCAGGAAGCAGTGACCATGCCGTGGTCTGAGCGACCCAGGGGGGCGGTGACTGATATCTTATAGCATTCCGGTTTTGTAGTAAGAAGGAGATCCAAGGGATTTGAGCTGTGTGTTGGGATGCGAGGAAAGTAAGTAGCTTGCTGAACCATATTGGCTAAAAAATTGCTGACTGCAAAGGCCTCCGCTGCCCTCCCTTGTGGATCGGTTTTTGAAGATCCTAGCCATTCCTTATGATGGACATTGAAGTCACCAAGAATAGTGACCTCGGAGGAAGGATATTCAGAAATCAGATAGTCGTTTTTTTCAGAAAGGTAGTCAAAGAGCTGGACAAAGTTGTTGTCAGAAGGTGACCGGTAAAAGCAACAGATGAATTTAGTTGCAGCCCTGAGAGAGAGTTTTATCCATAGTGTGTATTTTCTTGTAGCTTCTAAATTGGGGAGTCTGGTGCAGGGTAGATTGCTACGGACGTACGCGCGCACACGCCTCCATGCAATCTAAAGGAAGTAAGGAGCTCATACCCCGGGAAATTAAGGTGATTAGTGGCTGTTTTGGTACTGATTTGAGTTTCGGTGAGGAAGAGGAGTTGGGGCCTTTTAGCCTGGAGCAAATGGTGGACGGAGCTCAGGTTAGAATTTAGGCCACATATATTCGAGAAGGATATTTTAAATCTTGATGCTGGCGCCCCCTGTACACCCCTCTCCCGGAGATCCGAATGGAGGGGTATTTTACCTCCGGAATCTTTTGTACAAGGAGGAGCCATCATCATTTTTGCTTATGAGGGAAATCGCCCCATAAAAATAATGTTTGAAATATTGATATTAAAAGAACAAAGTTGTAGACATTTAAGGAAAACAAAATTGGGGTTTTTCTCAAAATGTCAAAGTCCATTTAATTGACAGGATATAACCACGTAATAAAAAAACTGGGACAAATTACGTGTGTTTATAAGAAATAGTTCTAATTACATGAAACTGACTCAAGCTATTATTTATAAATATAGCTACATTATTGATAAACACTCAATTAGAGAGTACTGTTGGCTATAATATGATAATTGAGATTATGTCATTTTGGTCTAGAAAATATGGAATATCAATATTTCAAACATTAATTTTAAATGATCTTATCATCAATTTTCATGGAATTTATTGTTACATGCATAATACTTAGATATATACTGGAATGTATGCGTCATTCGTTCTTTTGTGAAATATTGATTCTCCAATAGTGCTGCCTGATGACATTCAATACACATGAAACGTTAAAAACATGATACGAGCATATCACAATGTCAAGGACACAATTGTTATTATAGGAATAAAATATACACACATGCTATATCATATATAAAATATTTTTTAGTAAATTTTCTTAAAAAAATTACTAATGAGGAAATCCCGACTTTTGAATTTTCAACAAATTTCTTCAAATCAGCGCTATTTAGGATCACTGGAACCAAAATCCGAGGTCGGTTTCAGACTTTATAGTTTATATATATATATATATATATATATATATATATATATATATATATATATATATATATATATATATCTGTGTGTGTATAGTATAGTATATTTATTAGTACATAATTTTACAATGTGTTTCACAAATAAGCCTAATGCTTGTGATTGCAATAAACACAATTTTGATTTCTGACTTGCCTAAAGGGAACTGCCAAATCTTGCTACTGTCACATTTACAATTTTGTTAAATATTCAATAATTTGAACTTCCTTACTGCCACTAACAATTGAACTACCACTCTAAATGTGCAGCTCTCATTTTACAATAACTCCCCCTCTTAAACCAGAAAATTCTTTCAAAATACTGATATTAATTACAACACAAAAATTTTGACATTTTGATTTACAACTTGTCATAAATATATATATATATATATATATATATATATATATATATATATATATATATATATATAGTTTTTCCCGGAAAATTTTGCGTTGTCTTTCTCCGGGAATAACAAAATTATGGCAACCATATTTGGTACGAGGATTTATATCATAAAAATAATACCATACACCAAAATTTGAATGTCTACGTCAAAATAAAAAATAGTTATAAGCTTTTAAGTTTTTCTTTTTAAAACGTGAAACGATTCGAAACGTCAAAATTGACATATTCTAGATAGAGTACCTAAATGAATACCGCTATGCAGTATAAATGTCGTAAGAAGTTAGAAAGCCTTAAGTTTCAGCTACAATCTTCATTGTTCTTTATTTGATTAACCTATTTGCTGAAAATTAATTTAAAATAGACCCTTTATGTGATGCTTTGGTAGCAGTTTCAGTCATTTATTTAATTTTAATAATCAGATTACGTTATTTAGCGGTTTTTTTTCAATTGGGAAAAGTGGAAGTTTTTTATGGAGAAACGGTGTTGGTAAGGAGTTTCTCCTTTCTATGGACTTCTGTAAGGTGAGCTTTTACAGTTTGCATTTCTAGCTCCGTTCTAGTATGTTTACCCTGCACAGAACCTCAAATTTGCTTTAGGTCTCTTAACTATATTGTGGAGTTGAGATCACAGCATTTGTCCGATGGTTAATGTATAAAGGGGTTCCTCTAAGCATGTTTCTGATTTTTTTTTTAAAAACGAACAATACGCTAATCTGCTAATTTACCTATAAATGTTATTAATCACACCGATAACTTAAAAAATAATATTCTGTTTCGTAATTCATTGATATTTTGTGGTGGAGCGAATTTATACACATCATTCTTCAGAGTACCCCAAAAATAAAAATCCATGTGTGTTATATCAGGACTTCGAGCACATCAATGAACCGGCCCATTATTACAAATGACATGATTATTAAAATTTTGTTACAAAAATTCTTTGACGATTCTAGCATTGTGAGCTGGACAAGCGTCTTGTTCGTATCAAATCTCGTCTAAATTATCATGAACTCTTCTAATAGTTGGTAAGATATCATTTCTCAATAGATTAAGATACCTTTCCCCAGTTAAATTATTTTCAAAAAAGAACAGACCAACAATGAAGTTACCTGAATTTTTTTAAAATTAACTGTCTAATCTACAAATAAAAATAACAATTTTTTACCTAATAAGCCGCACCAAACATTAATACCAAATCTGTCTTGCAATCGCCTTTCTTCCTTTAGATGGGGATTTTCATTTGCCCAATAATTCCTATTATGGCGATTATACACACCACAATTTGTAAAGCTCGATCCATCAGTCCATATTATTTTCAAATGAAAATTTTCATCTTGCTGACATTGTCCTTGATACCATCTGCAGAATTGAAATCGCTTAGTGTAATCGTCAACATTTAAGACTTGTACGATTGTAGGTTTGTATGGATGGTACTGATTTTGTTTTAATACACGGTGTACCGTACTTTTTGAAACGTCAATTTGTTCACCATAAAACCGAACAGATTGCGGAGGGGTTTCGTTTGAAACCTGCAAGACGGCATTATTTATTTTTTCATTTCTAGGCATTGGTAGTTTCTTTGCGTGGAAGCTACCGTCGTTCAATAGATTGGTCACTATCCTGCAAAATATTTTGGTGTTTGGTTGTCGTATTTCTGGGCAGTTGTTTTGATATGAATTTGCAGCTGCCTCAGTATTTTGGTTAGAACGAATATAACATTCCAACATGTCAAAATATTCTTCATTACTGAACATATTGTTGAATAATATTTAAAATAAACAGGAAACAAACTATTTAGTACAAAATTTTAAGCAACATGTTAAATACACCTAAAATTGTTCAGATAATTAAGAATGAGAGTATTCTTAATTGTCGCGATAGTGTTATATCCATAGCAACCTTTTTTCTGTTGTTTTTCAGTTGACTTACGTTTAAAAATCAAACAATTTTCAAAGGCGTCTTCGTAAATCATTAATCTGCTTTTTATTGAGTTCTGTTAGTAAATTTAGTTATTTAATAGGTTTACCTATTTAATTAAAGTATAACAATTTTTTTAGGATAATGTTGTAATGTAAAATATCATTTGTAATAATGGGCCGATTCATTGGTGTGCTCAAAGTTCCTATTTTTTTTTATCGTGGATCATTACTGAAAATTATGTTAAGAGTAGAAGTCTATTGTTAGACCCCATGACCTACTGCTTTTTGAACACTTTTTTTGTCATTTATTTTGTGGTATTGGATTTCATAGCATACTATCCTCCAAACGGTTTTTCTCAAAATTGTCAGTGCAATTACAAGATTTCTCAAGCATGTTGCACATCATTGAAACGCTCTTTTCACAGGCTATCACATGAGAAAAAAATCCAATATGGCTGCCATAATAAAAACAAACGTTGATACATGTAGCTCCAAAACAAATGACAATCCAAAGTTGAGAATAACACGAAAAGATTACTCTATAAAAAGTGTCCTGATAATGTGCAAGTCTTAGACATCTCAGATCAACGTCTACTTAGATATTGAAGGAAAAAAAATCGACATTTTTTTTTCAAAATAACTCGAAAACGAAAAGAGGCAGGGCAAAATACAAGTCATATTTGGAAGGAGCATGAAATTCTACAAAACATTGCTAATTTAACCGCCTCCCTATCTCTAATAATAACGGAGATAGCAATACATTCCCATCCAGTTTGGGACACATACATACATACATTTTTTTTGATAATTTTTGACATTTATATTTTTCACTATAAATTGGAGAGAATAATGCGTTTTTTTCATTTTTTTAATAATGTAAGGTCTTAAAAACATTTTTGTTTTAGAGATATAATTAGAAATGAAGGCGTAGCTCTGTTTGATTTTGAATTTTGCCTTAACTGTTCATTAACTGGCTGACTTACCCGATCCTTAATGAATTGTGCCTTATGTAAACACCAGCAACGCTCATTTGCATCATGATATAATGACACATTGTATCATGCATTTGCATAACACATTATATAATTGATCTAAATAAATGTTACTATTAGTATTGCTATCGATTTAATTTTTTTTTTGTACCGTCATCTACCTAAGGTTTGTGACCGTCATTTGCTATTAGCGATATTTAAAAAAAATTCGCCAATGAGGAGATCTGTGTTTATACTGGGTGTCCGGAAATTGTGAGCAAAAAATTCAGAGGGTTATTCTACTCAAAGAATTAATGCCCCTAGTTCCTATAATAGTTTTTCGAAAACTCGAAAATAACGGAGTTATAGGGTGTCAAAAAATTTTTTTTTTCAAAATTTGGTCGATAACTTTTTTTGTCGTGAATCGATTCTTTTCAAATTTGGTGCACACGTATATAATATCACTGTATTTATGTTGCAATGGATCTGGATTTGACATGGATCTATCTAAATTTAAAGGCCGAAGCTGCCATTGACCAACAGATAAGGACTTATAACTTTTTTGCTTGAATCTTTATCTCAAATCTAACAATACACGATTAAAGGGAATTATAAAATCTTTAAAAAATGTCATCTTGTTGCATCACGATAAAACTAACCGTTTTCGAGAAAAACGTTCTTAAAATTTTACTGGTATGATTGAATACGAAATCACCTAATCTCATTTTCAATATTAACGGAGCGTGCTTTGAAAACATTCTCTGTCAACAAGATCATGTGGCATTAGTTTTGACAGATAATAGTTTGTTGTGCCAACATAAATACAGAGTGATATTGTTTACGTGTGCACCAAATTTGAAATGAATCGATTCACGACAAAAAAGTTATCGAAAAAGTTTGAAAAAAAAATTTTTTTGACACCCTATAACTCCGTTATTTTCGAGTTTTCGAAAAACTATTATAGGAACTAGGGGCATTAATTCTTTGAGTAGAATAACCCCCTGAATTTTTTGCTCACAATTTCCGGACACCCTGTATATATATATATATATATATATATATATATATATATATATATATATATATATATATATATATATATATATATATATATATATATATATATATATATATATATATATATATATATATATATATATATATATATATATATATATATATATATATCCGACCGATAACTGAAAAAATAATGGACCAATCTTGATCAAATTTGGCGAGTACCTTCATTTTGCAAGTGGCTTGGATAAGTTCGTTAGCCAGGAAAATCGGACAAGGTTTTCCCCAAAAATGTTGTGTTTTCTTTTTAAAAAAATTCATATCTCCGGAAATAACAAATCAAGGGCAACCAAATTTGGCAAGCGTGTTTGTATTATAAACAGTGAACTCTGTACTCGCAATTTTAAACGTCAAAATTGGCAATGTTTAGGCAAAGAACGTGAAACAAATGGATAGGTAGTAAAAACGAAATATGAGCAGAAAATTCGAATAAAACGGGCTGGAAAGCTGTCTTTTTTACATCTTGAAGCCATATCCCCCTTAAGCCCTGCCTACCCCGCACAGCACCGCTATCCCCCCACAAGTGTCGTAACTTCCTTGGCGGGTAGGAACAAGACATTTTTCTTGTGGTTTATGCAGCGAGGGTGGTTGTATGCACGCGAGGGGGAAGGAAAATCCACACGACGAAGCAAGTCGAACCGGGGGGGGGGTCTGCTTCGTCGTAGGCATTTTCCTTCCCCCTCGTTTGTATACAACCACCCTCGTTGCACAAACCACAAGAAAAACTTCTTGTTCATACCCCCCAAGGAAGTTACGTGACCTGGGCCAAATAGGGGTGCTGTGCGGGGTAGGCAGGGTTTAATGGGGATATGGCTTCAAAGAGACAGCTTTCAAGCAGTTTTCTTCGCATTTTCTGCTCATATTTCCTTTTTACTACCTACCCCGCCCAGCACCCCTATTCACTCCCAGTCCCGTAACTTCCTTGGGGGGTCTGAACAAGAAATTTTTCTTGTGGTTTGTGTATCCAGGTGGGGTCCTAGTAATGTTTTGAAAACAATTGTTTGAAAAGCGTTCGGGAGCTAATCTGCAAATTTACCAAATTTTCATTAAATCCTTCAAATTTCAATAACTCAATTTGCTATTAACGTAAGCTTTGTTGGCTAGGAAACCAACATTTAAGTTTATTTTCGGAAAATTTTTGTATATTTTCAAACCATAAGTAATTTTGATAAAATATAGTACATTGTTTCTACTACATAGGCTATACCGGTAATCAGATTAATGCCTGCTCGCATTTGCTATTAAAAACATTTTTATGGAAATTCCCTTCCATAACACATTTGATGCATCCAGACTTTTGAAAAATGTTTATATATTTTCAAAGAATAAAGTTATTTCGATGAAATATGGTACATTGTTTCTACTATATAGGCAACCAAGTTTGATGCCTGCTTTCATCAAAGAAAGACATTTGCTATTAAAAATATTTAAAAAACAATTCTCTACCATAACGCACTTGCTGCGTCCAGACTTTTTTTTTATTCTGCGCCAAATTAATTAAAGTTGTTGAAGCTGTTGGCGTTTAGAACCAAATTGTTTTAGATTTTTGCTTTGTAAATTAATTAAGTCAAATTATTACTCGTAAAAAATTGTTCAAAGCAAGCAAGTTGATAAAGTTTACCGGTTCTCATCGTTATGTTGCTTAAACAAAATATATCTACCCTTATGAAATTCCAACGGGTCTAACGTTTAAAAGAATATTTATGGCTTAGTAAACTATTTTGACACAAAATATAAATTAAACTTATATTACACGAAAACATGCAATCTTGCCATTTGAGAAGCCATACTGAATCTTTTTGCAATATATGTTGTACCATGCAGTGCATAGTTCCTATAATAAAGTTTATTGACCGAGATTCACCTAATTTTATGACATGTTGCAGATACTGCATAATTGAACTTCCTATAGTCGAACTTTGGGTCTAATACCAGGCCACTCCATTACTTAGTGAATTTTCTTACAATATATTCACTAATGAGGAGATCCCGACCTTTGAATTTTGAAAAAAATTTCTCAAACTAGCGCGAACTAGGCCTCCTAGAACCCATATCCAGGGTCAGTTTCAATTTACATATATATATATATATATATATATATATATATATATATATATATATATATATATATATATATATATATATATATATATATGTATATATATATATATATATATATATATATATATATATATATATATATATATATATATATATCCAACCGATAACTCAAAAAGTAATTTACCGATTTTGATGAAACTCGGCAAGTGCCTTTCTTTTATTAATAGCTTGGGCGAGTTCGTTATCCAGGAAAAAAACTTGCAAAAGGAAGGTACTCGGAAAGTTTGTTCAAAATTGGCCCATTATTTTTTGAGTTATTGGTGTGACACACACACACACACTTGTCCCCTGTGGGTCCGGAGACTAACTAAAAGAATAGGCCCAAGGTAAGTCCTGCCTGCCGTACGAGACGAGTAATTAGAGTCAAGCAGGTGGTAGTTGACTTTTCCTTTACGTGATAGTAAAGGATTTTTTCACGCCCGAAGAGATACCACCCCTTACATCAAGAAGCCGGTGAAGTCCCAACAGACGTTACCGGTTCTGGTGTATGAGGAGGTTTACCTTATAAACAAAAATGATGATGGCTTCTCCTTGTACAAAAGATTCCGGAGATAAAAAACACCTCCATTCCGATCTCCGCGAGAGGGGTGTACAGGGGGCGCCGGCATCAAGATTTAACATATCCTTCTCAAGTATATGTGGCCTAAATTCTAACCTGAACTCCGTCCAGCATTTCCTCCAGGCTAAAAGGCCCCAACTCCTCTTCCTCACCGAAACCCAAATCAGTTCCAAAACAGCCACTAATCACATTAATTTTCCGGGGTATGAGCTCCTTACTTTCTTTAGATTGCATGGAGGCGTGTCCGTAGCAATCTACTCTGCACCAGACTCCCCAATTTATAAGCTGGAAGAAAAGACATACTTTGGATTAAACTCTATTTTCGGGATGCTTGACTCAGGGCTGCAACTAAATTCATCTGTTGCATTTACCGGTCACCTTTTGACAACAACTTTGTTCAGCTCTTCGACTACCTTTCAGAAAAACCGACCATCTGATTTCTGAATATCCTTACTCCAAGGTCACTATTCTTGGTGACTTCAATGTCCATAATAAGGAATGGGTAGGATCGATCCACAAGCGAGAGCAGCGGAGGCCTTTGCAGTCAGCAATTCTTTAGCCAATATGGTTCAGCAACCTATTTACTTTCCTCGCATCCCAACACATAGCTGAAATCCCTTGGATATCCTTCTTACTAGAGAAACTGAATGCTATAAGATATCAGTCACTGCTCCTCTTGGTCGCTCAGACCACGGCATGATCTGCTTCCTACGCAATGCAACCCGAGGTCACACAGTAATCACACTCACGTATCGTTTGGCACTACAACTTCGCGAACTGGGACGAAATGCGGGATTACTTTTCCTCACTTCCATGGGCGTCTGTCTGCTTCTCTCATACCGACCCCTCTTATATCTCACAAAACGTCACCGAAATTATCCAAGCTGGCATGGAGTTATTTATTCCACGTACACAGAAAACCTCTCCAGCCACTCAAAAGCCCTGATTATCTAAGTCCTGTGACAAAGCCAGACTTGAAAAGGTCAAAGCTCACAAAACGCTTCTACACAATCCCAGTCAAGAAAACCGTCAAGCATTTCACGACGCAAGAAAGCGCTATGTCCGCATTCTTTCTGAGGCAAAAAACTCGTTTAATTACATGAAAAACAAAGTCCTCTCATGCACCAACGGCAGCAAATCCTTCTGGACTCTTGCTAAATCTATTGGGAATAATTTCTGCAAGAACACGTTCCCACCTCTTGTTTCAGGGGATGAAATTGTTTCTACTGCCCTGGGCAAGGCTGACCTTTTTGCCTCGTTGTTCGCCGGCAATTCTACTCTCAACCCACCCCCAAATGTTCACCCACCAACAGTCCCCAATGTCGCGCATAAAATGACGGATATCATTTTCAAAACTAAAAAGGTACGAAAGATGCTCTTTTCTCTTAATACCATGAAAGCCTCTGGCCTTGACGAGATCGCAGCGATTGTTACCAAAAAAATGCGCACCAGAACTTGCTCCTGTCTTGACTCGTCTGTTTCGGACATCTTACAATAGATGCATATTCCCTAGTAACTGGAAAACTGCTCGAGTACAATTCGTCCTCAAGAAAGGATCTAAAGCACTTCCTAGCAACTACAGGCCTATTTCTCTCCCTTCAGTCGTCTCTAAAGTGATGGAAAAGTAAATAAACACCGAATTGCTAAAATTTCTTGAAAAACACAGTCTAGTCCACGACAGGCAGTATGGATTCCGTCAGCGCAGATCAACTGCCGACCTCCTTTCCTTTGTTACCCATTCTTGGAACAAGTCTATGGAACCACACGGTGAATCCCAGATTGTCGCTCTAGACATATTCAAAGCATTCGACCAGGTCTGGCACGCAGCGCTGCTTAATAAACTTCCGGCTTATGGCCTACCACCAAAACTCTGTACCTGAACAGCAAATTTCCTCTCCAACCGGAGTATTTCTGTTTTCGTGGATGGCCATGCTTCTAAATTAATGCAGGAGTTCCTAAAGGTTCAGCTTTAGCCCCTACTTTGTTTCTTCTCTACATCAATGACCTTCTCTCTAACACATCCAACCCAGTTCACAGTTACGCGGACGACAGCACCCTCCACACAAATATACAATATTCTGAGCCTGTCTCTTTAGCCCAATTAGATGAGGATCGCAGACTCGTGGAGGGTTCTGTAAAGAATATTAGACTGGGGAAGTAGAAATCTTGTACAATTCAACCCCACCAAATATCAGTCTTGCTCATAAGAGAACACCAGCCCTAGACCCATCACAATGAACAACCAAGTTATTCAAAGTAATGAGTCCTTTTCACTTGTTAGCATTTCTGTGGATCAAAATCTTAATTGGCACCAACATGTCACATCAATTGCAGAAGCGGCTGCTAAGAAATTAGGTTTCCTCTTCCGGGCACCCAAATACTTTTTACCAGCTAATCTCTATACCTTATGTACTATAGACAAATAAGGCCAAACTTCGAATACTGCTCCCACATCTGGGGTGCCGCTGTCGCTTTTACACTCGCTATCCTGGATTCCATTCAAGTCTCATCGGTGACCCTACCCTCACCCAAAGGCTGCCATCCCTTTCCCACCGACGTTCCATTGGTGACCTCTCTCTCTCTTATAGATATCTGCACTGGCACTGCTCAGAGGAGCTTTCTTCCATAGTTCCTCTACCTGCTGCCCCGAACAGATCTACCAGGGGAACAGAGCGAATGCACCCTTTCACTGTCCAGGTCACCAGACATAGAATATCTTGTTATGCCCTCTCTTTTGTCGCGAGGACTTCCAAGTTGTGGAATTCCTTGCCGGCACATGTTTTTCTTTCTCTTCCGAACCTCCAAACGTTCAAGTCCAGAATAAACAAGTTGCCTCTTTCCTCCTTGTCGACACCCACGGTACGATAGTATTTAGGCTGTAAGCGATCGTGTTGAAATATATATATATATATATATATATATATATATATATATATATATATATATATATACTATATATATATATATATATATATATATATATATATATATATATATATGTATATATATATATATATATATATATATATATATATATATATATATATATATATATACATATATATATATATATATATATATATATATATATATATATATTATATGTATAAAAAACAGTGTCTCTAAACAGAAATTAAAGTGAGAGACGACATTATTGAAATCGCCATCTTGTCAATAGTAATACCTAATAGCTGTGATACTAATATTTTTGTCTGTGTCCGTTGGTGTCTTTATAGATACAATTGCTGACAACAGCTTTTAGAATTACTTAAAGAAACCTTTTAATTTTATTGTTGTTATTTTGTGTTGCATTTTCACTTTATAATGTTAACCAGAAACTACTAAAAAGCTTTTACAAAACTGTTGTATAGTTGATTTATACGAATAGTATAAAAAATAGTTAAGTATATTTTATAGCATACTTTGAGAACTGTAATAAAACTATTTTATAATGTCAGTGTTAATATTTTTTTAGAGTTGCAATAATGTTTATAAAGTTGTTTTGTAATGTTCACAAAAGGCTTTATATATATATATATATATATATATATATATATATATATATATATATATATATATATATATATATATATATATATATATATATATATATATATATATATATATATATATATATAGAGAGAGAGAGAGAGAGAGAGACTGAAATATGTAATAAACTGGTGCCAATTTTGGGTTTATAGCTGTTTTATAAACACATTGAAAACAATTCAGAGACAGATTATTTTATAAACTTTTTGTCGAAAACGTTTTCAAATCTATAATAACATATAAATAGCTAGTTGGGATATATATATATATATATATATATATATATATATATATATATATATATATATATATATATATATATATATATATATATATATATATATGAAAAAATAAACGGCCGATTTTGATGAAATTTGCTACGTACCTTCCTTTTATAAGTGGCTTGGATAAGTTCTTTAGCCAGGAAAATCGGGCCAGTTTTTCCGGAAAAATTTTGGGTTTTCTCGTATCTCCAAAAATAACAGAGCTATGCCAACCAAATTTGGCATATATTTTTTCTATTATTTCTACTATCAAACTTACCCCACTTACCGAAATTCAGATCTTTCTTAAAAGGTAAAAAAGTTATAGGCATTTAAAGAAAAAAAATGGGTGCGACTGCTGATCAGAGGAAAGCACAAGGACAAAATATTTTGTGTGATTAACAAGACCAATTGAATATTACATACAACGGTTAAGTTTTTTGGACGCAAGAAGGTCAAGAAGTAGCAGAAAAAAATCTTAAAAATTTTATCATTTTTCTTCTTAAAACGTCAAAGTCGCGATTTGAAAATTTGCATTTTTGAGAAAACGAATCTGAAACAAATACGGATTATGTAGAATATACATTGCAACTGTGTTTTACAAAGCTTTAAGCATCAGCTTTAACCATCTACTATTACTTGGATACGGCGATCGCAAAAGAACATAAATTGAGGCCTTCAAAATATTTAATTAATTATATCCCAACAGAGAACCAATTACCCAGTCAGTGCTGTATAAAGCACTAAAATGCTAACCAGATTAAGAGAGACACGTACTGTACTGTATAGGACCTGCCAAAACTCGGACCACAGAAACCAGCAAAAAATAACGAATAACGTTGACTGAGTGAGGTCTATTTTCACATCGTCGTGTAATAGCGCCCTATTAGGACACATTTTAAAAATCTTGTATTACTTGTGCCATGTTTACAAGATGACATTATATGCAAATGTCATTAGGCACGGTCCTCTGTTCGATAACCTTCCTGAATTCGGATTTCAGAATTTGTACTTAATTTCGCGGATATTTCAAAAATTTTTTAATGCAACCAAATAAAATGTTGCTCATCTGTACGGGAAATATAGGTTTGATCCCAAATAAGGCAGAAAATAATATGTGGTCATTTGAATAACAAGTTGGTTACCATGGCAACCAGATTACTAGCTTCAGAAAAATCCTAAGTTACCAGAAGGTGTAAAAAATCTATCAAAAAAATATTGTCTAAAACATTTTTTTATGCAGGACGTTTCTAAAAAGTTTTAACCATTATTCCATACATATTGGGCACCCTGTATATATAAACATATAAAAATTAAAACTGATCCCGGATATGGGTTCGAGGGGGTCCTAGTTCGCGGTCATTTGAAGAAATTTTTCAAAATTAAAAAGTTGTGATCTCTCCTTTAGAAATGTTTTTCTACGAAAATTCACTAAAAACGCATTTAATTCGTTACTGAAAGCAACAAACTGTTGACTCTTATCACATACCTGGCAACTGTACTTGTGGAATCAATAAACAAACATAACGAACGGAAGAAACCAATTAAAAGGGCACAGTTGAAGCCCTCCAACTCCGAACTAAACAGTCAAATGAAAGTATAATGAAAGCAAAACCACACCGGGATAATACGACAGGCATATCGGGGACGGCACAGGTAATCTCTTATTTGATCAATTCTATTGCTATAGCAACCTTTATTCAAACATCTTGAAGGTGAATAACCCACCTACTCCTCACTGTTCACTATCGCATGCTGGTATGGTGTGGTCAGGGGAATTAAAAGGGAGTTTACTGAAGTTATACAAGGGGTGATTAACAAATGCAGAAGCAATTAAATTATGTTTATTAGTGAATTTTCTTTTAAAAAACTAACTATTGAGGAGATCCTGACTTTTGAATTTTGAAAAAATGTCTTCAAATGAGACGAACTAGGCCCCCTAGAACCCATATCCAGGGTCAGTTTCAATTTATATATATATATATATATATATATATATATATATATATATATATATCTATTATATATATATATATATATATATATATATATATATATATATATATATATATATATATATATATATATATATATATATATATATCGTTTACCCTCTACTAATTGACATTGTTGAAAATGAAGAACGCTATCAAGAAAATCAATTAGGGTTTCAACAAGATGGAGCTCCTCCGCATTTTTCACAAGTTAGGGAGTTTTTGAACAGAGAGTTTCCAGAGCAATGGGTTGGGCGTAGAGGTGTTATTGAGTGGCCCCCTAGATCACCGGATTTAACTCCTTTAGACTTCTTTCTATGGGGCCATTTAATGAGTAGAATTTTCGCAACAGAACCGGAGTCTCTCGAAGAATTACGACGACGAATTGTTGAAGAATGCCGTCTAATAGCTCCACAAATGCTCCAGAATGTCAGAGCTCATTTTGAACAAAATTTGTACTTTTGTATGGAAGCTGGTGGTCAACAATTTGAACACTTACTTAACTGAATAAACATTTTTTTGGTTTTGTTTCTTAGTTTTTTTTTTTAACGAAAAATTGACTAATTAGTGCATTTCTTATCACAATGTATTAAATACGTTATTGCAACTCCAACTGTGAATAAATTTTAAACGAGTTGATAAAACTTCCAAAAAAATTAGTGTGGTGAATTCAGAAAAGAAAGAGCTTCCAAATAATGTAACAGTCGACTCATGTTCCCTATTTAAAATATAAGGGTTGTTATTACCACCCTTAAGGGGTTGATGTGACAAAGTTGGGTTTTATGTCAAAAGATGTCCCCCTCAATATTAAAATTGACGTGTTTCAGCGTTTCTTAAAAAAATTCTCTGGACGCAAATCTGTCTGTTTCGTTTTCAATGCGCCACTATATGTATATATATATATATATATATATATATATATATATATATATATATATATATATATATATATATATATATATATATATATATATATATATATATATGTATGTATCACACCGATAACTCAAAAAATAATGGGTTGATTTTGATCAAATTTGGTACATACCTTCCTTTTGCAAGTGGCTTGGATAAGTTCGTTAGTCAGGAAAATCGGCCCAGGTTTTCCTGGAAAATTTTGTGTTTTCTTTAGAAAAAATTATATCTCCGAAAATAACTAAGTAGGAGCAACTGAATTTGGTACTCTGATTTCTGTTATAAAAGGTATCCTACGTACCGAAATTCAGATCTTTATGTTAAAAGGCAAAAAAGTTAGAGGTAAATTTAATTTTATCTGATTCAAGAAAGTTAAAACGTCAAAATTGATAATTATGATGGTAGGAGTAGGAATATGTGTGAAAAATACGACAAGAAATGACTAACGAGCTCCTATATATGTGTCGTTATTTTCCTTTATTTCGTTAAAATATGAGCAAAAAATCCATTGCAAATCAAAATTTTTTTGTGTAAATAGTACGCAGATAAAATTTAGACGTTAGACGATTAACATGTATTACGGGATATAGCTCCTAGTACATACATGTCGAGCGTAGCCAAGTTGGCTAAGGCGTTTCCTTTTAAACAGGTTTTTAGATTTTCCTGTATTTACCGATTGTAAACTTCCGCACATGCCGACACTAACAATAGTAATAGGTTTACAATATGGAAATTTTCTAATAGATAAGCTCTAACGACGTTATACAAACAAAGAGGTAAACCTATCAGGTAGGAACTCTGTTTACCTACATAATAAGTTATTTTAAGATGCTATGTCTGTATATATTACTTTTGTAAATACGTGTACATATCCCATGTAAACTGTTAATAAATAAAGCGTTTTGAATTGAATTGATTGTGTACATCGGATAATGGACTCCTACATGACGAGTTCTAATCCTAGCGAGTGACTACTTTTTTCAATTTTTTAAAAATCTCATTTCACGTTACCGTTATCTAATCAGATTTTTGTTATTCCGATGAATTTCTTAGCGAGATTTTGTATAAAAAATAATCTGATAAAGAGGAGATGAAAGTTTTAAGACTTAATTCAATTTGAACAGTATATCTGGTTATTTGTCTTTGCCCTAACTTAGTAAAACCGTTCCATATTTAATACAGTCGTAGACTTTTCCCGTGGCTTCACAAGTGCTTGTTTTAATGAATTTTCTTTAAAAAATTCACTAATGAATATTTTAAAATTTAAAAAAAAAATCTTGGAATGAGCGCGAACTAGGCCCCCCTAGAACCCATATTATATATATATATATATATATATATATATATATATATATATATATATATATATATATATATATATATATACATATATATAAAGGTGAACTATTTACCAAAATTTAGGTCTTAAGTTTAAAGACAAAAAAGTTAAGTTAGAGGAATTTAAAGAAAAAAAATTTGGGGTTTTCCTCAAAACAAAAAAGTCGCGACTTATGGGTTAAAGTCCAATGCCTGACAGACAGAGTAGTTAACTGCCACGCGTAAATTGATTCATACAACAGGTATAAACCATACATCAACGGTAACCAAACTAAATATATACCAGGCATAAAACATACTACCCGAACCAACAATCGCGAAATCTCGGCCGCAATTATAGAAAATGACAGACGACATGAAATTAAACATTTTCCAAGTGATTGTTATTTAACTGGGGCATTCAATCAATTATTGTTACGTATACCTTGAATATAATATTCCAGGCATGAAGCCGATCTATTGTATCATGTAAAGAAAACGTCAGTTGACGTATACCTAGAGAGCTGAGAGGCGTCGCGCTTGCCTCATAAGCAGAAGGTTACGCGATCGAATCCAGCTCAATGAATGTATGTTTTTCATGTTTTATTTTGACAATTGGAGAAACAATAGTGCACAGATTTCATACGTTTTGAACAAGATCTCATTTTTGTATAAAAGGCCTAAATAAGTTTGTCACCTTTGAGTCTGAAATTATAATTTTGTTATTGTTGATATTGAAAAAATCTGTTTGATTGGGTTGACTAAACCGAAATCATACCGGCGATTAATAAGGAAAACAACTGCTACGTTTATAATTTTGCAGATACTTTGCTTTTCTAAATATGAATTAAGTTTCCTTCTGGAAATCTTTTGTATAACTTTAATGAAATTTGTAATACAAGTTTCTTTTAAAGAGACTTACACTATCTACAGATATAGCAAAATTTAGTGCTTTAGCTTCATAGAAAATTGAGTTTTGGGCATTTTTCTCAAAAGGAGTTAGAACGCAAGATTTTTTTTTATATAATAGAGAAATATCGATGGTAACACTTTTTAAACAATTCTTCAAATGTGCGCATACCAGGACCTCTAAAATCGATCTTCAGGGTCTGTGTAAGTTTAAAGTATTAGCTTTACTAATATGCCGTATAATAATAGTGTACAATTCTTATGAAAATTCGCTACTGTAACGCACTTGCTGCGTCCCGAAATGTTTCTATTGTAGGCTAACTACCTGTGAATACCAGTTCGTACATTCATGAACTTTCACTTTTCTTTCTCTTAAATTTTTAACGCCCCTTGTATTTGCTTTACTGTTGTAATTTAACAAACCTCTAGTAAGGAAAGTGTCCCCATTAAAATTTTTTGAAATGTAAATAACTTCCGGAAGCTTTGATATGAATCTTGCCCCCAAAGTCGTTGAGCCGTTACGATTATTAAATGAGGTGGTATTTATACAAGAAAATGTAAACAGAGTTCGATATGAATAGTATAAATCAACCTGTAGATAGAGTGGTAAACTACTGATAACATCGACAATGCCAACATTTTGACCGATATTGCAAATTGTTGTTCCTTTTCTTTTGAGAAAGGAAAACTAAACTAGCACTGGGGTGTGATAAAGTCATAAATATGGCCTTGTTCCCGTTTTTAAGTGGGTGATAAGTTAATTGAAATGCATGAGTCAATGAGTAGAAATATTAGTAATGAAATTCTTTGAAATAGTATGATAGTATGATAGCTGAGCAAAACGAAAACATGCCTTTGATTTTAAGAATTTATAGAAGACCGTTAAAATTTTACTTCTAGGAATAGGGGTGCTGTGCGGGGTAGGCAGGGTTTAAGGGGGATACGGCTTCAAGATGTAAAAAAGACAATTTTCAAGCCCGTTTTATTCGAATTTTCTGCTCATATTTCCTTTTTACTACCTACCCCGCCTAGCACCCCTACTCACTCCTGGTCCCGTAACTTCCTTGGAGAGGTGTGTACAATAATTTTTTTGGGGTTTGTGGAGAGACATTATCATATTTCAATATGGCCGACACTCCAAGATGGCGGATTTTATCCTCTCTTCCAATAACTCTAATACGGATATCAAATTGAAAAGCTTTACATGTAAACTACAGTAGGTTAGGAAACGCTTTCATGAATTCAAAATCGTCACCGACTCAATATATATATATATATATATATATATATATATATATATATATATATATATATATATATATATATATATATATATACACATAGGGTAGTCCGGGGACAGTTGTACCAGGGGACAATTGTACCATTTCCGTTTTCTGCCCAATTATAAACAGTATGCAGATGTGGCAACCATGGAAGACTCGTCTGAACATTTGGCACCTGTGAATTAGTAGTGTTGATCTTGCGAACGAACGGTCGCGTCTTTTGCTGATAGTGAGATTTTTCGAGCCTAAAGTAAGTTTGTTTAATTTCAATATTCTTAGATTTGAGGATTTCAGAGTAGATTGGTTAATTCTCTTAATTGGCATCTATTAAAGTGATTGTTTCTCTTTTTCATTTGCATACTGCTACTTATTTTATCTTACAATGTAATAGAAAAAATAGCCGAGATTGGCAAAAATGCGCACGGGGACGATTGTACCATTGCATACAGGGATGATTGTACCGGTACAATTGTCCCCAAGAGGACGATTGAAACACGTTGCTAATTGATAGATTATTTTAAAAAGACTGATAAGTATTGCTACATTATTTGTTTTCTTCGTAGAATGCCTAGAACAAGAGTACGCAAAACAGATAGATCATCGAAAGACACTTCTCTATATGAACGAGCCTATGATGAAGTTGTCACTGGCAATTTGTCCATTCGTGCTGCTGCTAAGGAGTATGGACTGTCGCATGTATCTTTAATAAGATATAAACGGAAGAGGGAAGCCGCTAACACTGATCACTCAGAAGCTATTTTCTCGATGGGGTACAATAGTTGTAATCGAATTTTTACCAAAAAACAAGAAACCTTAATGGCGGATTACATCATTAAAGCTGCAGAGATGTATAATGGCTGCTCCCCAAAAGAAATTCGAAAACTGACATACGAACTGACCGAAAAATACGATGTGAAGAGACCAGTTCAATGGGATCAAAATGGCTTGGCAAGCAATGATTGATTTTCATCGTTTATGAGGAGAAATAAGCAATAATCGATAAGATGTGCCCTGCCCACCAGTCTCTCTAGAGCTAAAAGCTTTAACACCACCAATGTTAATATGTTTTTTAGCGGTTAAAAAAAAGCGCTAATGAGATCTGTGTTTTTATATATATATATATATATATATATATATATATATATATATATATATATATATATATATATATATATATATATATATATATATATGAGACATAATTGGTTCTCCGGTTGAACCGTGCCTAGAATTTATGGAAACTCGATGTTTCGGCTCCTGTTTTGGAGCGATTTCCAAGAGGTAAAGGAAATATGTAAGGACACTATAAGGCCTCAATCTGCCTACTCCTTAGAGTGGTGGACAAAGGTGGGTAAATGAAATATGTAAGGACACTCTAAGGCCTCAATCTGCCTACTCCTTAGAGCGGTGGACAAATACGTCAATTTTAATATTGAGGGGGACATGTTTTGACATTAAACTCAACTTTGTCACATCAACCCCTTAAGGGTGGTGATAACAACCCTTATATTTTAAATAGGGAACATGGGTTGAGTGTTACATTATTTGAAAGCTCTTTGTTTTCTGAATTTAGCACACATATTTTTCTGAGAACCTCGGTGGTTCAGGGGTAAGAACGTGTGCCTCTGAACCGAAGGGTACTGGGTTCGATCCCGGGGTACCCCTTTCACTTTTTCAGTACAAACTGTAAACTTAACGTCAACCGAGGTTCTGGCATTGTATTTGAGCAAGTTGAATGTCTGCACATTCCGCCCTTCGGAGGGGACGTAAAGCCGTCGGTCCCGTGTCCATGCGATGTTGGGCACGTTAAAGATCCCTATCCTCCTTACAGAAAGACAGGGGTTCGGCAAAATTTTCAGGATAGTGAGGTGAAACTGCTCCGTGGCGTCGGTGATTGGCCATAGTCGCGGAAATAGGCCGACGTTAAAGAAACAAAACACACACACACACACATATTTTTTGGAAATTTTATCAATTCGTTTAAAAATTATTCACAGTTGAAGATGCAAAATCGCATTTCACTCATTCCGATAAGAAATGTGCTGATAGTCAATGTTTTGTTGGTTTGTAAACAAAATATTGACTATCAGAACATGAGGAATGAGATAAATGCGGTTTATTATTTCAGTTTATCGGCCGGTTTGATACTTGATAGTACTACCGAAAATTAATTTCACAATGGTGTATTCTGTAGAAGAAAGAGTTGAAATAATTACTCTTTTTTCAAAAACGATGACTGTGCCAACCGTACCGCAAATTTGTTTAATAAACGACATCCGAACAGACATGTTAACAGAAAATACATTTTGGGGTTAGTTGCAAAGTTTCGACAAAGTGGTTCAGTAGCCAAGAAAAAACGGGATCCTGAACGTGAATTTCCGGTTAGAAATGAGACTACTGAGATTGAAGTTTTAGGACAAATTGCTGCAGACGAGAAAATTGGGCACTGTTTCAAACATTAAAAGAAGAACTATTCAGCGAATATTGAAGCATCATATATTTCACCCGTATAAAATTCATCTTGTACAACAACCGAATGAAGATGATTTTGATCGTCGGCTGTAGTTTTGTGAAGTTATAACTGCACGAATAGCTGACAACGGGAACTTTCTGTTCAATATCTGTTTTTCAGGCGAGTGTACGTTTTTATTAAACTCTACAGTCAATCGTCATAATTGTCGTTATTGGGCAGATAATAATCCAAGAAATTTTCACGAAGTCCACACTCAAACTCCACAGAAATTGAATGTTTGGACTGGCATTTTTGAAGACCGTTTAATCAGACCAATTTTTCTTGATGGCAATTTGAGTGGCGAAACGTATTTGGAGTTACTAGAAGATATCGTTTACCCTCTGCTAATTGACATTGTTGAAAATGATCGCTATCAAGAAAATCAATTAGTGTTTCAACAAGATGGAGCTCCTCCGCATTTTTGACAACGTGTTAGGGAGTTTTTGAACAGAGGGTTTCCAGGACAATGGATTAGGCGTAGAGGTGCTATTGAGTGGCCCCCTAGATCACCGGAATTCACTCCTTTAGACTTCTTTCTATGGGGCCATTTAAAGAGTAGAATTTACGCAACAGAACCGGAGTCTCTGGAAGAATTACGACGAGGCATTGTTGAAGAATGCCGTCTAATAACTCCACAAATGCTCCAGAATGTCAGAGCTCGTTTTGAACAAAATTTGTAATTTTGTATGGAAGCTGGTGATCAACAATTTGAACACTTACTTAACCGAATAAACTTTTTTGAACGTTTGGTTTTGTTTTTTAGTTTTTTTTTAACGAAAAATTGACTAATTAGTGCATTTCTTATCACAATGAATGAAATACGTTCGTGCAACTCCAACTGTGAAATAGTTTTAAACGAGCTGATAAAACTCCAAAAAAAAATTTGTGTGCTGAATTCAGAAAAGAAAGGGCTTTCAAATGATGTAACACTCGACCCATGTTCCATATTTAAAATATAAGGGTTGTTATCGCCACCCTTAAGGGGTTGATGTGAAAAAGTTGAGTTTAATGTAAAAACATGTCCCGCTCAATATTAAAATTGGCGTGTTTCAGCGTTTCTTAAAAAAAAATTCTCTGGAGGCAAATCGGTCCGTTTCGTTTTCAATGCGCCAGCCTGTATAAATGGAGTTAAATAAAAGCTTGTAACAAAATGTATGTACCTACATAATGTGCCTTGCTTAAATTTTTGTTGAGTCAATTATGTTTCGGTTATGTTCTTTGACTTGCTGCTTGCTCGTATAATACAGAACATGAGATATTGCTTTCTCTGCAATCACGCTTGCAAAAGAAACAATAACGCAATACGAAAAGGTAGGTAGGTAGGTACACACCTCCGTTAAGTGAGGCAACGATTGAATAAATAAATGACCTCTTAAATTATAACTGTTCTTTCAATAATCAATCCACAATGTAATCTGAATTCATCACTATAATCACAGACGTTAAATTAGAAACTAGAAATTGATAAACATAATTCTGATACCTCTCTGATGGAAATGTATGTTTATATTATATTTTAAATTTTTATACATCTTATATCTTTTATGTTCTACATTTTTGGACCAACTCTGCATAAATATGTTAATTTTATGGGATTAGTAGAAGTCATTATAGGTATCAAGGAATTTTATTATTGCACAGCATGGAGCCTGGTTTTTATTATTCCAGTTTAATTTAAATTCACTGGGCTTTTTCAACGCAGGTAAATATTTAAAAGTATTTAATAACTTTACAAAAATTCGAGACGCAGCAAGTACGTTATGGTAGCGAATTTTCATTAAATGCTTCAAATCAAATTTACATTACTCAATTTTCTACAAACCTAGAAAGGTGAATTTTGGTATATAGTGAGGTAAGTACACTTGGAGAACCCAAATGACCACAACACATTTTAAAAGACCTGATGATCGTTTCACTAGCCAAGTTAGCGTCATCGGAGAATGAAACATTCTAAATACTTAAAAAACTAACCACAACTTATATACCGAATCTAATCTTATCTTATCTTATCTTCCACAGTGTATTGTATTTTTATCGCCGGACAAGGTCTTTGCACTGTCCCTACTACTTTATCTAAAAAGTGTCCATCTGTAATAATTTTGAGAAGGTTCAACGACAGCTAAATAAACATCGATTCCTTGGCGGCAATAACTGTATACTTATCTTATCTTTAGAACGTACCGAGAACGTGGGAATTTTATTTAACAAAGCAATCGATCAGGTGACTCGTAATTGGCGCTGGTGAAGTGTTCATACTTTTTTTTGTTACTATATTTCGCAATATATACGCTTTCGAAGCCGTTTAGCTGTCCTGGTTTTCTAACATTTTTTATTAATTTGAGATTATCTTTATCAACGTGATGATTATTATCCCAAATGTGTCGGGCGACGGAAGACTTATCTACAGTACCGTAACGTAATTAGGATAAGTGTTCTTTGAACCTCATTCCAATCGATCTTTTTGTTTGTCCGACGTATTTAAGATTACAGTCTTTACAACTTATTTCATAAATTCCCGTCATTTTGTCCGCGCTATCCTTGTCTTTTGGATTACCTAGCAAGTTTTTTAAGGTATTTGTTGTTGAAAATGTTAGCTGTAAGTTGAATTTTTAAAAAATGCTGTCTAGACCCCTCGTGATTCTAGGTTCAAATGGTAAGCAAAAAAAGTTTCTTTCCAATTTTTCTCTTCTGAACGTCGTTGATTCCGTCAACATTTTCTTTGTTTTCTGTTTGTTGATTAATTTTTCCACTAGGCAAGCAGTGTATCCGTTATATTCGGCCACGTTCTTAATATAATTTAATTCTTTGGTATATCTACTTTTGTTTAAAGGAAAATTAATTAACCGATTTACTAAAAAATTCAGACTGACCATTTTTTGTGCGTACGTATGATGTGAGTCGTTCTGGATGTAGCTTAGAGTCGTGGTTTCCTTTCTATAGACATAGAATTCTAAATTGTCTTTATTCTTAATAACTAGTACATCTAGAAAGGGTAGTTTATTATTAATTTGTAATTCGTGGGTAAATTTTATAGAATCAAATTTATTGTTTAATTTGGCAATAAAATCTTCTGTTCTGCAAATGTTTGTGTTAAACACCGCGAAAATATCATCCACGTAACGACACCACACTCTAGGAAAATAACCATTTTTACTTTCAAGATCTGTTTCAAATCTGCTCATGAAAAGGTCTGCAATAAATGGCGATAGCGGATTGCACATTGCCGTGCCTTGGGTTTGTTGAAAAAATTCATTGTTGAATTGAATAATATTTTGTTTGTTGCAAAGGTTTGTTAGAGTTAAATATTCTTTGCAGACATTTTCATTTATGTTATTCATTTTTAGCAACTGCTTGTTATGCCCGCTCTTTTGTCCCGATGACTTCCAAGTTGTGGAATTCCTTGCCGGCACATGTTTTTCCTTCTCCTCCGAACCTCCAAACCTTCAAGTCCAGAATTAACAAGCTGCCTCTTTCCTCCTTGTCAACACCCACGGTACGATAGTATTTATGCCGTAAGCCCTCGTGGTGTGTTGTTGAAATTAAAAAAAAATACGTTAAAGTTTGCTCCGTCGGAACGCTAGGAAACAATGTGGTTACATCGAATGAAATTAAAACTTCGCCTTCAGTCAATTTTACCTCTTTGATCTTATTAATAAATTCAAGTGAATTTGTTACTGAAAAACTTTTCTGTTTGATAGGCAAGCATTTCAACTCATCTGTCAACCACTCAGCTAAATTATAAGTTGGGGAATCTATAGCCGAAACAATAGGTCTAATTCAATTTCCCGGTTTATGAATTTTTGGGAGACCGTCTGGACGGCATTTTAAAAAAAGTCAACTAACAGCTAACATTTTCAACAACAAATACCTCAAAAAACTTGCTAGGTAACCCAAAAGGCAAGGATAGCGCGGACAAAATGTCGGGAATTTATGAAATAAGTTGTAAAGACTGTAATCTTAAATATGTCGGACAAACAAAAAGATAGATTGGAATTAGATTCAAAGAACATTTATCCCAATTACGTTACGGTACTGTAGATAAGTCTTCCGTCGCCCGACACATTTGGGATAATAATCATCACGTTGATAAAGATAATCTCAAATTAATAAAAATTTTTAGAAAACCAGGACAGCTACATGGGTTCGAAAGCGTATATATTGCGAAATATAGTTACAACAAAAAATGTATGAACGCTTCACCACCGCCAATTACGAGTCACCTGATCGATTGCTTTGTTAAAAAATTCCCACGTTTTCGGCACATTCTAAAGATAAGATAAGTATACAGTTATTGCCGCCAAAGGAATCGTTGTTAATTTAGCTGTCGTTGAACCTTCTCAAAACTATTACAGATGGACACTTTTTAGATAAAGTAGTAGGGACAGTGCATAGACCTTGTCCGGCGATAAAAATACAATACACTGTGAAATTTGCCTGCGACTAGTTTCCCATCTCAGTTCGGTCTCTTTACCTAAGATCCGGTATATAAGTTGATGTTAGTTTTTTAAGTATTTAGAATGTTTCATCCTCTGATGACGCTGACTTGGTTAGTGAAACGATCGTCAGGTCTTTTAAAATGTGTTGTGGTGATTTGGGTTCTCCAAGTGTACTTATGAGTGCTCATCACAGGTTCCAATCTTCACTTAGTGATGTAGTGAGGTTTTTACGAGTGCAACATAGCAACCAATTTTTTTTTAAATAACTTTGTTATTTTTTTAAGTTACATTTTTGTTTCGGACAAAGTAATTTTTTTAAACTGGTTTAATGGGGCTGGCTAACGAACTCATCCAAGCCATTAATAAAAGAAAGATTTTTGCCAAGTTTCATCAAAATCGGTTAATAACTTTTTGAGTTATCATGTGGATATATATATATATATATATATATATATATATATATATATATATATATATATATATATATAAAGGGTCCCCATAATTAAGTGGACATTAGCTAAGGGGTGATAGCTGGCACAAAAATCAAGCGATTGAGTTCAACATTAGTAAAATGTTACACGTTTTAGTTTTACAGGGTGTTTAAATAATTTTTCATAAAAGGATTTTTTCAAATATCTTGAAAGTGGTTCAACATATTATTATGAAATGTGGCATGGTATTATTAGGCATCACACGTAATACGATGAAGGTATCAATTTTACCACTGCCGCTAGGTGGCGCCACCACACTGGTTCATTAACATGGTCATAATTTTTTGTCCGCCCTGTATGCACATGTTCGAACCAAAATAAAGAAAGTCAATTTAGTTTTACACAAAAAAAGTATACTTCTTTGAAGTCGAAAAAGTTGACCGTTTTCAAAATAAACGTACTTTTTCCATGAAAACCAAAAATCTGTATTTACTGTGTTGCTAAGTATGTTATGGTAGCAACAAGGAACTCGCTTACTATAACTTGTTAAAATAGACTGACATTAAACAAGTATCTTTAATTGTCACTTTATTCTTGTTATTTGCGTTAAAATGCTGCGTCATAATGCTTTTTCAAATTCACAAATGCGAGATATAGTGTATCTTTATGCCCAGGACAATTTTTGTTCGCCCAGAGCAGCACAGCGCTATTTTGAGCTTTATCTGGATAGAAGGCAACCAAACCATAAAACTTTTAACGCACTGTACAATAGATTCGGTGAAACTGGCTCATTTCATCCCAAAAGCAGAAATGCATGAAGACCGAGTGTAATTGGTGCTGATATGGGAAACGAAATCATAGTTCGTAGACGTAGATGCGGAAACCATCACGAGAGGTGTTAGTGCAGTAACGGGTATAAGCAAATCCTCGGTGTCCAGAATCATACGCAAAGAAAAGCTGCATCCGTAGCATTTCACTCGAGTTCAGCAGCTTTTACCGCAGGAATTACCAAGAAAACTTCAATTTTGCCAGTTTATCAGAGAACGCTATTTAGAGGATCCAATGTTCTACAAGAAAATTTTATATACTGATGAAACCTCATTCACCAGAAAAAGTATGTTTTGCGGAATAGCCATACCTATGCGATTTAAAATCCTCATGCTATCCGCGAATAATATTTTCAACATGAATTTTTAATAAACATTTGGTGTGGAATTCTTGGAAATTGTATTGTGGGACCATTTGAACTGCCACCTAGACTTAGCGGAGCAACGTATCTTTTGTTTTTGAGAGATAATTTACCGATCATTTTAGAAGATGTACCTTTAACTTTAAGGAGTGACTCTTGGTTCAGGCATGATGGTGCTCTAGCACATTACATCCGAGATGTGCGAAATTATTTAGATGAAATTTACCCTCTAAGGTGGATTGGTAGCGTGCACGCATGGCCAGCGTGTAGTCCTGACTTAAATCACACAGATCAAATTAATAACCGCCAGCAATTATGGGAAAATATCCTACAGGGTGTTAATGATCTCAGAGCTCAACAAAATTCATTCTTTAAAGTAAGATATAATTTTAATGCACGAGTGAGAAAATGCATTGCCGTAAATAGTGAAGACTTGAAGCACCTACTTTGATTTGTTGTCTTGCTTCTAAAGTTGCAGTTTAATTTTATATTAATTTAATTAGGTAGATTAATGCAAGTTGTAACAATCTTTCCCATATCCATTTTTTTTACTATTTCTTTTTAATTACTGGTTTATCGATTTTATTTTATTTTGTGTCTTTGTTGAATTCTTAATAAAAATGTGGCAGCTGGCAGCTGCGCCGTGTGATAGGGAGGACCTGGGGACTTAATCCTCGGATCCTTTACTGGATTTACATTGCGATCGTCAGACCGAGAGTCCTTTATGGGGCAGTGGTCTGATCGTTCAACATTTATTAATTATTTGACCAACCACCTTTTGATTTAAACCCGTTTTTAAGAAAATTCGCTACCATAACGCACTTGCCCCGCCGGATTTTAGAGAATTGAACAGATCCCTTCTAAATAATCTGTTCAACAAAGAGGTAAAAGAACAAGAAGTGCACGTGTCTCTATTAGCGAAACACAAAAGTATGCTAATGCATAAGTGAAGTCATTTGAGCGGTGCTACTTCTTAAGTGTTACGAATAGTCGTTGAAGATGAAGACTTGGCGGCGTGGTTTAGTTTTACCGTCTATAATACGTGATATGTGTTTTACACCTGTAGTTATAAGATGTGCAGATATGTCGTGTCAGTAGTGCCCTTATTTCTTCTTGTCTTGCATATTGGGAACACTCGCTACATCCTTCCATATGTGCCCGATGTCATACATCCGCCGATACCTGACGATGGTAACTATTTATCATTTACTTAATTAAACGTTTATTGTTTTATAATAATTATATATATATATATATATATATATATATATATATATATATATATATATATATATATTTATAGTCTCCGCTAAATGGAATAAATTCAGTATCTCAATTAATGTGGATATTTATCAATACTTAATTAAACGTTTATTGTTTTATAATAATTATATATATATATATATATATATATATATATATATATATATATATATATATATATATATATATATATATATATATATATATATTATAGTCTCCGCTAAATGGAATAAATTCAGTATCTCAATTAATGTGGATATTTATCAATAATTCCGAAACACGTCATTTTAGATTAAAAAAGTTTGGACGCAGCAAGTGCGTTATGGTACGAATTTTCATAAGAAATATACACTAATAGTAAGGTATATTATTAAAACTAATCCTTCAAATTTAAATGGATCTTGGAGATTGGTTTTAGAGGTCCCAGTAAGCGATTACTTGAAGAAATTTCTATTTTCTATGGAGCTAAAAAATTCGTATTAAAAAATTGTATTACCGATTTCATTAGTTACAAAAGTTTTACAGAAAAAAATGTATTATTTACAAACAGAATGTACGTGCCAAATTATCAATGTTGCAGGTATTTTTCCTTATTAATTGCTTGGATGGTTTTTTGTTTTAGTCAACCTAATCGAAGTTTTTGCAAACAAAACAATCAAAAAGGTATTTTACATAGGTTTTACTATGGCTGAAGATTGAAGATTATAGCATAATGGTAAATTGAGTTATGGGGTTTGAAATCTTTTTACGAAAATTATCTACCACAACATATTTGCTGCACGCAGATCCTCTTCATCGCTTATTAACTGTTGCCGTATACATACCTTTTTAGTGAATTTTTATTTAAAAAAATTCACTAATAGAGAGGTATCGATGGTGAGACTTTGCAAAAAATTTTTCAAATGAGCCCGATTTAGGATCCTTAGAATCCATATCCGGGGTCAGTTTGAATTTTTATATGTTTATATATATATATATATATATATATATATATATATATATATATATATATATATATATATATATATATGTATCCGTCTGATAACTCAAAAAATAATTAACCGATTTCGATGAAACTCGGCAAGTGCCTTTCTTTTATTAATGGCTTGGATGAGTTCGTTGGCGAGGAAAATCGGATGGGGTTTTCCGGGAAAATTTTGAGTTTTCTTTCAAAAAAAAATTTTTTCTCCGAAAATTTCGATAAAATTTGGTCTACATATTGCTTTGGGAAAGACCTAACTATGTGCCAAAATTCAGCTTTCCAGGGTTACAGAAAATTGAGCTATTCAAATTTGAAACATTTATGTTTAAATCACCGCTTATATGAGATCAAGTATGTGGTTGCCGTTGGTTAGTCAATGACAGCTGCTATTATTGTCATTGACTCATGAAATTCATTTTCAAGATTCAGAGAAATGTCAATAATACTGAATTCACTGATTGTTAGTTATTGGCAGCATTTACGATTATATATAACCCTATTGTAATTTATCATCATTTATCACCTCTGTAGTATAATTATTATTTTCCTTACAACTCGCATCGTTTTTAGTTAATTGTTGTTATTAATAGTCAATAGTTTCTTCCCAAAATTTTCTCTTACCGAACACACGTGGTTTCCATTGACTTCTGCTTCTGCCGCTGTTACAGTCTTAACTCTTAACATGTCGCTTTGCTTACGTTTACTGCTATACTATTAGTGAATTTTTGATTAATGGCTTGGATGAGTTCGTTAGTCAGGAAAATTGGATAAGGTTCTCCAGGAAAATTTTGAGTTTTGTTTCAAAAAAAATCTATTTCTCCTAAAATTACAAAGCTATTTTAATGAAGTTTGGTAGATATGTTGTCTTGTAAAAGACCTTACTACACACTAAAATTCAACTTTCTGCATTTTTAGAAAATTGAGTTATTCAAATTTTGAGTTTTCATTTGAAAAAATTTTTTTTCTGCGAAAATTACAAAGTTATTTTGATGAAATTTGGTGGATATGTTTCCCTGGGTAAGGCCTTACTATACACCAAAATTCAACTTTCTAAGTTTATAAAAACTTGAGTTATTCAAATTTGAACCATTATTAAAAATTCACTACCATAACGCACTTGCTGCGTCCCGAACTTTTTGAATGATAAAATATTGTAGCTCTCTATGTGAGACTGATAAACAAGGCAACCTCAAATTCATTTTTGGAAATGTATTTTAAACAAATGAAATGGGGTAACAATTTAAACATAAATTGAAAATCTTGGTTCGCGGCTTCCTCACGGGAGTTCTCCTCCCCCTTCTACATACCTACAATCACCCTCAATTCATAAACAAGACCAATATAAACAAGTAAAATTTCTTCGGAACAACCCCCAAGAAAGTTGAGGGACCTGCAGTGAATAAGGGTTCTGGGCGAAGTAAACAAGATTTTAAAGAAGTATAGCTGCAAAATGTGTGAAAAGTAGCTTATAGAGGTCCAGCTAAGCAGTTTTTTAACTTTCCGCTCACATTTCCTTTTTATCTTCTTCCCTGCCTGGCGCACTCCTATTCACTCCTGATCCTGTAACTTTCTTAGGGACCGTTTGCAAGAATGTTTTCTTGTTGTATGTACATCCAGAAAGGGTTCTAAGTATGTTTCTGAATTTTTTCTAAAAGACGCCCACAAATTGCGAATTTAGCGAAAACTTAATTTTTATTTCCAAAAGGAATGCACCTGCTACATTATAAACGTGGCAGGTATTTTTCCTTACTAATCGCTTGGGTGATCCATTTTAGTCAACTCAATCGAACGAGTTTCTGCAAACCAAGTAACAAAAAAGGTTTTAAAAAATAAATTTGTAGTTATTTTTCAAATCTAGTACCCACGCTGCCTTTATATGGGTTTTACGATGTATCAAAACTGAAGATTCTAGTTTAATGGGAAATTGAGTTATCACTATATAAAATATTTTTACAAAAATTCGCTACCATACCGCACTTCCTGCACATAAACTCTTTTCAACACTTGTTTACTATTACTGTATCCATACTTTTTGAAAATGAATAAATATAAACAGTACAAAATTTTGAAATTATAATATGTACCTAGGTACCCTAGGTATTATACTTATATTAATTTCAGTTAGGTATATTTCTTCTTGAAGTAATTTTGTTTCAGTGCCTACATGCATTGATTTAGAACCTGAATCTGATGTACACAACCACTTTCTTATTTGTTTGATTGGATGTTAGCATCATAATATACTACAGTCACAGTCGACGCCCCAAGGCATTTGCTAAAATTAAAAGTTGGGTTATTATTCACCTACTATTTGTATAGGTAGTTATTTTATAATCTGAGATTCTAAGGTATTAGCGGAGTCAAATTCGAGGTTATGCGCAGAACGTACACGTTTCTCTCATTAGTCCTGTCAGCTATCATATGACAAACATTGGTGTTGTCAGATTAAATTAGAGAGATGAAGATTGCTTTTAAATACCGTGACAATATGAAGCTTAATATTTATATGTATAATATAAATATAATATAATAAAACGTACTTCTAGATTCATTTTAATTTAAAATTCCTATTTATTTGCATTTTTCTGATATCTACAGATTTAGATGAAAGTTTCCGTAAATGGCAACCCCGGGGATTGTTTATTGTGACATATTTCCATAGCCTGTCTGTTTAAAACTTAATTTGGGGATTTTGTTTGCAATGACAGCGGAACCCTGATTTATCTGTCCGACCCTGTCTAACATTATAGTCATCTATTTAGAGGTAATTTCAGGTCATATAGTAGATTATTGATTTTTAATTTAGTTATAACTCAAGATCTACTGAACCAATTGCGTTCAAATTTGGTGGGTAGGACCACTTGTACGATGTGTTGTTAAGTTTTAGTTTAATATTTCTAGTAATTTAAAAGATATTGCGTTTTTTTCATTTTTTTTTTCTAAAAGTATTTGAGTATGAAAACTGTCAAACGAACACATCCAATATTATTAACAAAATGAAGGGAATTGCCAAATTTGGTTTCGATTGGTGAAGCATGTTTTAAGTTATCGATTGGATATATATATATATATATATATATATATATATATATATATATATATATATATATATATATATATATATATATATATATATATATATATATATATATATATATATATATATATATATATATATATATATATATATATATATATATATATATATATATATATAAACTGTTTAACTGGGTTTGGATTCTAGGAGCCCTAATTCGCCCTCATTGGAAGAAATTTTCAAAACATCTCACCATCGATACCTCTCTATTAGTGAATTTTCTTAATGAAAATTCATTAAAATTGGTACCTGACATAACAAATTTTTGGAAAACATTGCATTATTTACTTTAAAAAATGAACACGTAAATTTAATAAGAAAAAAATTCTGGACGCAGCAAGTGCGTTATGGTAGTGAATTTCCATAAAAATCTTTTTAATAACAAATATGTGTGTTTTTTTAAGAAAGCAGGCATCAAATTTGGTTACCAGTATAACCTATATAGTAAAAACAATGTGCCATGTTCCATTAAAATAACTTTATTGTGTGAAAATGTACAAAAATTTCCAAAAGTAAACTTAAAATTTTCCCGAGAAAACACGTTTCTTGGTCAACCTTATAGGTTAATAGCAAATTGAGCTGTTCAAATATGAAACATTTGATCAAAATTCGCTACCATAACGCACTTGCTGCGTCCAGAATTTATTTTCTTACAAACATGCATTATATTTCGATGGAAAATGCAAAAATGCAATAACATAAGGCGTGTTTGATTAAAAAAAGGAAATTTATATCACCAACGACTTATGGGCCAGCCTGTGATTGCAGAAATATTATTTTAAGATGTAGTTCAAGACACCCTATAATTAATATAGGTATACAAATTTTCTTCATATCTTATATAATAACGGATATATTGAACTTTATTAATTTTTTACGAAAATTCGACAAAAATTATATACCATTAAATGATAAACTCTATAGCTAAGGCTACTGCCAAGCATCAGAGAAAGGGTCTATTTGAAATGAATTTTCTGCAAATATTTTAGTAAAATCAAGGACAATGACGGTTGAAACTAAGACTTTAGGGTTTGTAAAACATCCTTCTTGAGACATTTTATTTCCATAGCCCGTATTAGATTCAAGTTCTTTGCCTAAATGTTGCCAATTTTGACATTTTAAATCGCCACTTGACGTTTTGAGGAAAACCCCAATTTATTTATTTTTAAATGCCTATAACTTTTTTCTCTTCTGACCTACATAGCTAAATTTTGGTAGGTAACTTACCTATAAGGATGTAAATCTGCGTACCAAATTTAGTTGCCCTTACTTTGTTAATTCCGGAGATATAAATTTTTTTCGAAAGAAAACACCAAATTTTCCGGGAAAACCTGGGCAGATTTTCCTGACTAACGGACTCATCCAAGCCATTTGCAAAAGGAATTTTTTCACCAAATTTGATTAAAATCGGCCTATTATTTTTTGAGTTATCGGTGTGACATATATATACATATAAATATATATATATATATATATATATATATATATATATATATATATATATATATATATATATATATATATATATATTTATATATATATATAAACATATAAAAATTGAAACTGACCCCGGATATGTTTTCTGGGGGGCCTAATTAGCGCTCATTTGAAGAAATTTTTTCAAAATTCAAAAGTCGGGATCTCCTCATTACTGAATTTTTTTTAAGAAAATTCACTAAAAGAAGTATTTTCCACCGTTTTTTATTAGGGCAAGTTTTTTTTATAGAAAAATGAGGTTTTCTAAAGTAATGAACACTTAATTTTGTGATTTTTGATACGTTGTTGTGTAACAATTTGACAGGTGGAATAAAAAGTAGAGTCAAAATCAATTTTTAACAACACAATTCTGATAATTTATTGATTATTTGCTGTTATCAGTATTTAGTTACCGGACTCTTATCGTAGTAGGATTTGCAGTTCAGCGAATAAAGACAATAATGTTACATCATACATTAATTTCAATTATTACCTGCCGTTTAAGTTAATTAATAGTCTTAGTGGAGAAAGTGTAAAAGTGCGCTAAAAGTACCTAATCAAATCTAATTCGAATTTAACAAAAAATGGCAGGTTTAGCCGAAAGGTAGAAATGTCTGGACGCAGAAAGTGCGTTATTGTAGTTAATTTGCCATAAAATGTTTTTAATAACTAATAGGTCTTTTTTTTCAATAAAAGCAGGCATCAAATTTGGTTACCGGGATAACCTATATAGTAGAAACAATATAACTCATTTCATAAAAATAACTTTATTGTTTGAAAAAGTACAAAAATTAACAAATAATTAAACTAAAGCATATCTGAAAGCGTCGTTTTCATGGAATCTGCTGTCTATTGGTTTTCTTAAAAAAAATTCACTAATGAGGAGATCCCGACTTTTGAATTTTGAAAAAATTTCTTCAAATGAGCGCTAATTAGGCCCCCCAAAAAACATATCTGGGGTCAGTTTCAATTTTTATATTTTTATATGTTTATATATATATATATATATATATATATATATATATATATATATATATATATATATATATATATATGTATCACACCGATAACTCAAAAAATAATGGGCCGATTTTGATTAAATTTGGTGAAAAAATTCCTTTTACAAATGGCTTGGATGAGTTCGTTAAGCAGGAAAATCTGCCAAGGTTTTCCCTGAAAATTTTGTGTTTTCTTTCGAAAAAAAATTATATCTCCGGAATTAACAAAGTAAGGGCAACCAAATTTGGTACGCAGGTTTATATCCTTATAGGTAAGTTACCTACCAAAATCTAGCTATGTAAGTCAAAAGACAAAAAAGTTATAGGCATTTAAATAAAAATAAATTGAGGTTTTCCTCAAAACATCAAAGTGGCGATTTAAAATGTCAAAATTGGCAACATTTAGGCAAATAACTTGAATCTAATACGGGCTATAGAAATAAAACGTCTCGAGAAGGATGTTTTACAAACCCTAAAATCTTAATTTCAACCGTCATTGTCCTTCATTTTACTAAAATATTTGCAGAAAATTCATTTCAAATAGACCCTTTCTCTGATGCTTGGCAGTATTCTTAGCTATAGAGTTTATCGTTTAATGGTATATAATTTTTGTCGAATTTTCGTAAAAAATCAATAAAGCTCAATATATCCGTTATTATATAAGAAATGAAAAAAATTTGTATATATTAATTATAGGGTGTCTTGAGCTACATCTTAAAATAATATTTCTACAATCACAGGCTGGCCCATAAGTCGTTGGTGATACAAATTTCCTTTTTTTTTTTTTTAATCAAATACGCCTTATGTTATTGCATTTTCCATCGAGATATAATGCATGTTTGTAAGAAAAGACATTCTAGGCGCAGCAAGTGCGTTATGGTAGCGAATTTTGATCAAATGTTTCATATTTGAACAGCTCAATTTGCTATTAACCTATAAGGTTGACCAAGAAACGTGTTTTTTCGGGAACACTTTAAGTTTAATTTTGGAAATTTTTGTACATTTTCACACAATGAAGCTTTTTTGATGAAACATGGCACATTGTTTTTACTATATAGGTTATACTGGTAACCAAATTTGATGCCTGCTTTCTTAAAAAAACACACATATTTGTTATTAAAAACATTTTTATGAAAATTCACTACCATAACGCACTTGCTGCGTCCAGAATTTTTATATTTCAACAACACACCACGAGGGCTTACAGCCTAAATACTATCGTACCCTGGGTGTCGACAACGAGGAAAGAGACAACTTGTTAATTCTGGACTTGAAGGTTTGGAGGTTCGGAGGAGAAGGAAAAACATGTGCCGGCAAGGAATTCCACAACTCGGAAGTCCTCGGGACAAAAGAGCGGGCATAACAAGATGTTCTATGTCTGGTGACCTGGACAGTAAAAAGGTGCATTCGCTCTGTTCCCGTGGTAGATCTGTTGGGGGCAGCAGGTGGAGGAACTATGGAAGAAAGCTCCTCTGAGCAGTGTCCGTGCAGATATCTATAAAAGATAAAGAGGTCACCAACAACACGTCGATGGGCAAGGGATGGCAGTCTTTGGGTGAGGGTAGGGTCACCTATGATACGTATAGCTATCTTCTGAACGGAGTCCAGGATAGCGAGTGTAGAAGCGGCAGCGGCACCCCAGATGAGAGAGCAGTATTCGAGGTTTGGCCTTATTTGTGAAGTGTATGAGGTATAGAGATTAGCTGGTGAAACGTATTTGCGAGCCAGGAAGAGGAAACCTAATTTCTTAGCAGCCACTTCTGCAATTGATGTGACATGTTGGTGCCAATTGAGATATAGATCCACAGAAATTCCAACAAGTGAAAAGGACTCATTACTTTGAATAACTTGGTTGTTCATTGTGATGGGTCCAGGGCTGGTGTATCTATTATGAGATAGAAAGCAATACTGAGATTTGGTGGAGTTGAATTGTACAAGATTTATACTTCCCTAGTATAATATTTTTTGGAAATCCACACACAGAACCCTCCATGAGTCTGCAATCCTCATCTAAATGGGCTAAAGGGACAGGCTTAGAATATTGTATATTTGAGTGGAGGGTGCTGTTATCCGCGAAGCTGTGAACTGGGTTGGATGTGCTAGAGAGGATGTCATTGATGTGAAGAAGAAACATAGTGGGGGCTAAACCTGAAACTTGAGGGACTCCTGCATTAATTGGATAGATTTTAGAGGAATGACCATCCACGATAACAGAAATGTTCCGGTTGGAGAGGAGATTTACTGTCCAGGTACAGAGTTTTGGTGGTAGGCCATAGGCCGGAAGTTTATAAGCAGCGCTGCATGCCAGACCTGGTCGAATGCTTTAGATATGTCTAGAGCGACAATCTGAGATACACCGTGAAGTTCCATAGATTTGTTACAAGAATGGGTAACAAAGGAAAGGAGGTCGGCAGTTGATCTTGCGCCAAAAAATGTAAAAAGTTGCAAAAGCACTATAATTTTTTCCTTACAAACTTGCATTATAATTCGATGGAAAATCCAAAAATGCAAAAAATATGCGGTATCTAATTAAAAAAATAGGCATCAATCTGGTTACCGGTATAACCTATATAGTAGAAACAATGTACCTACCATATTTTATCAAAATAACTAGATAAAAAGATAAACAGGCAATACAAAATTCCTAACAAATAATACCCATGTTTCATTTAATAGCGGAAGTCGACGAAGATATGCAATTCATGTTGGAAAACCAGGATCCGGAAGTGAGTCCTGGATTATTTCAAGGTGATATGGCAATGAACAACGAGGTATACCATTACTGGAGAGTTGGATTGAGATGGGACGTTTTCCCCGAAAAACTATGGAAAAACAAAACTGTCCCTTATGTCATCAGCCCTTTATATGGTAAGTAGAAACTCAATTACTAGAAAAATCGTTGATCCAATAAATACGTGATTAAGATACGACTAGCAACACAAAAATAGCGTAAGTGCTTTGTGGGCTATTGTATTAAATTGATGAAGTAGGAAAACGATTTGTGTAGTCGTAAATTTTGCGAAAATTTAGATTGAAAATATTTGAAAACTATTAAAGCTACAAAGAGAATAGTAAGGTATTAATTTTTACGATTAAATTTTTCACAAATACATTTTTATTGAGGCTCATTTTCTTTTAATTTAAAGTTGTTTCTTAATGTAGTTTTTACCATCACTCGTTTTACTAGAAATAATCTTGTGATTCTCTCACTGGAGCTACCGGCAAAAACTAGTACCATTTAATTTATACATCAAAATTCTTAATGTGGTTAGAAAGGAATGGGAATTAAAGGCTTTTTATATTTTATTTAAGCACCAACAGAAAATAAGCGTCGTCGATATTCATCCTCTAGCTGTTTTCAAGAAATTTAAGTAATTCGGTGTTTATATACTTTTCCATCGCTTTAGAGACGGCTGAAAGGAGAGAAATAGGCCTGTAGTTGCTAGGAAGTCCTTTGGATCCTTTCTTGAGGACGAATTGTACTCCAGCAGTTTTCCAGTTACTAGGGAATATGCCTCTATTGTAAGATGCCTGAAACAGACGAGTCAGAACAGGAGCAAGTTCTGGTGCGCATTTTTTTAGAACAATTGCTGGGATCTTGTCAAGGCCAGAGGCTTTCCTGGTATTAAGAGAAAAGAGCATCTTTCGTACCTTTTAGTGAATTTTTATTAACAAAATTCACTAATAGAGAGGTATCTATGGTGAGACTTTGCAAAAATTCTTTCAAATGAGCGCGAATTAGGACCCCTAGAACCCATATCCGGGGTCAGTTTGAATTTTTATATGCTTATATATATATATATATATATATATATATATATATATATATATATATATATATATATATATATATATATATATATATATATATATATATATATATATATATATATATATATATATATATATATATATATATGTATCCGTCTGATAACTCAACAAATAATTAACCGATTTAGATGAAACTCGGCAAGTGCCTTTCTTTTATTAATGGCTTGGATGAGTTCGTTGGCCAGGAAAATCGGACGGGGTTTTCCAGGAAAATTTTGAGTTTTCTTTCAAAAAAAATTTTTTTTCCGAAAATTTCGATAAAATTTGGTCTACATATTGCTTTGGGAAATACCTAACTATGTGCCAAAATTCAGCTTTCTAGGGTTACAGAAAATTGAGCTATTCAAATTTGAAACATTTATGTTTAAATCATAAGTATGTGGTTGCTGTTGGTTAGTCAATGCTTTTCTTATTGACTCGTGAAATTCATTTGTAAGTTTCCGAGAAATGTCAATAATACTGAATTCACTGATTGTTAATCATTGGAAGCATTTACGATTATATATAACCCTATTGTAATGTATTATCATTTATCACCTCTGTAGTATAATTATTTTTGCCTTACAACTCGCAGCGTTTTTAGTCAATTGTTGTTATTAATAGTCAATAGTTTCTTTCCGAATACACAAACCTTCAATTGACTTCTGCTTCTGCCGCTGTTACAGTCCTTTTATTTAGAGCTAGAGTTGTAACCACTCATACAAACAGTGTTTTTTAACCACGTGGCTGGGCGACTGACCGAATTCATTCCCAGTTGCTGTTGATTTACTCATATTCTCTTAATATGTTTGAAGATGTGGTGTCTACTTCATTCCAAGTCACTATTAACCGACTATTTATGAAATCAAATAAGTAAATTAAATCGATTGTCATAAAATATGTAGTGTATTAAGACAAGGGAAAAAGAAATAAAACATATATAACTGTGCACATTTTGATTATATTTTAGGGTGCTTGAGAGAGGTATTGTCACAGCATAATATCTTATTAAAGTTCATTTGTAAATAGGTTTAATTTTTATATGTTTATATATATATATATATATATATATATATATATATATATATATATATATATATATATATATATATATATATATATATATATATATATATGATAACTCAAAAAATAATTAACCGATTTCGATGAAACTTGGCAAGTGCCTGTCTTTTATTAATGGCTTGGATGAGTTCGTTATCCAGAAAAATCAGACGGGGTTTTCCGGAAAAATTTTGAGTTTTCTTTCGAAAAAATTTTTTTTCTCCGAAAGTAACAAAGCTGTTTCAATGAAATTTACTATATATGTTGCCTCAACCTTACTACGTACCAAAATTCAACTTTCTAAGTTTAGAAAAAATTGAGTTATTCAAATTTTAAATTTTCTTTCGAAAAAAAATTTTTTCTCCGAAAATTACAAAGTTATTTTAATGAAATTTTGTGGATATCTTGCCTTAGGAAAAACCTTACTACGTATTGAAATTAAACTCTCTAAGTTTATAGAAAATTGAGTTATTTAAATTTGAAGCATTTAATAAAAATTCACTACCATAACGCACTTGCTGCGTCCCGAGTTTTTTAGTTTTGAAAATGATATCCGTCATTTTATGCGCGACATTGGGGACTGTTGGTGGTTGAACATTTGGAGATGGGTTGAGAGTAGAATTGCCGGCGAACAACGAGGCAAAAAGTTCAGCCTTGCCCAGGGCGGTAGAAACAATTTCTTCCCCTGAGACAAGAGGCGGGAACATGCTCTTCCAGAAATTATTCCCAATAGATTTAGCAAGAGTCCAGAAGAGTTAGCTGCCGTTGGAGCTTGAAAGGACTTTGTTTTTGATGTTTTTATTAAACGAGTTTTTTGCTTCAGAAAGAATGCGGACATAGCGGTTTCTTGCGTCGTTAAATGCTTGACGGTTTACTTGACTGGGATTGTGTAGAAGCTTTTTGTGAGCTTTGACCTTTTCAAGTCTGGCCTTGTAACAGGATTTAGAGAACCAGGGCTTTTGAGTGGCTGCAGAGGTTTTCTGTGTACGTGGAATAAATAATTCCATGCCAGCTTGGATATTTTCGGTGACGTTTTGTGAAATATCAGAGGGGTCAGGATGAAAGAAGTAGACAGACGCCCATGGAAATGAGGAGAAGTAATCTCACATTTCGTCCCAGTTCGCAGACTTGTAGTGTCAAACGATACGTGGGTGTGATGACTGTGTGACCTCGGGTTGCATTGCCTAGGAAGCAGTGACCATTCCGTGGTCTGAGCGACCCAGGCGGGTGGTGACTGATATCTTATAGCAGTCAGGATTTGTAGTAAGAAGAATATCCAAGGGATTTGAGCTGTGTGTTGGGATGCGAGGAAAGTAAGTAGGTTGCTGAACCATATTGGCTAAATAATTGCTGACTGCAAAAGTCTCCGCTGCTCTTCCTTGTGGGTCGGTGTTTAAAGATCCTAGCCATTCCTTATTATGGACATTGAAGTTGCCAAGAATAATGTCCTCGGAGGAAGGATATTCAGGTATCAGATGGTCGGTTTTTTTAGAAAGGTAGTCAAAATGCTGGACAAAGTTGTTGTCAGAAGGTGACCGATAAATGCAACAGTATGTCTTTTCTTCCAGCTTCTAATTTGGGGAGTCTGGTGCAGGGTAGATTTCTACTGACATATGCGCACACGTCTCCATGTAATCTAAAAGAAGTAAGGAGCTCATACCCCGGGAAATTAAGGTGATTAGTGGCTGTTTTGCCACTGATTTGAGTTTCGGTGAGAAAGAGGAGTTGGGGCCTATTAGCCTGGAGGAGATGGTGGACGGAGTTCAGGTTAGAATTTAAGCCACATATATTTGAGAAGGATATATTAAATCTTGATGCTGGAGCCCCCTGTACACCGCTCTCTCGGAGATCCGAATGGAGGGGTATTTTACCTCCGAAGTCTATATATCAAAGTGTAGAATATTTTCATTTAGCAGGAGTTATACTCTTCACACATATGATTACATGTTAGATCAGCATATTCTGGAGAGATCAGAAGAAGTTAAGGGGTGATTTTTGACCTAAAACCTAGTTTTTCTTTACACTGCAAACTAAACTCAAAAGCCGCACTAAAATCTTTGGGCTTTATTTTAAGATCATGTCGAGACTTTGATAACGTGCCGTGTTTTAAGATACTCTTTAACGGTTTCGTCAGATCACGCCGGGAACAGAGCGAATGCACCCTTTTACTGTCCAGGTCACCAGACATAGAACATCATGTTATGCCCGCCCTTTTGTCCTGAGGACTTCCAAGTTGTGGAATTCCATGCCGGCACATGTTTTTCCTTCTCCCCCGAACCTCCAAACCTTCAAGTCCAGAATTAACAAGTTGCCTCGTTCCTCCTTGTCGACAAACACGGTACGATAGTATTTAGGCTGTAAGCGCTCGTGGTGTGTTGTTGAAGTAAAAAATATATAAAAAAACTTGAGTAATTATTAGTTTAGACATTTTCGTTGTTATCTCTGTTGTACAGCATGTTGCTACATGTCCACCCTATCATTGGGATTTCCAGTATATGCCAGTAGGTCCTTACCCACAGTAACCAAAGGTTGTGAGTATTGATGTGTAATGTTATACAATACCGGAGGCTTTAGTCGGGCGGCACCTTGACGTGACGTAGCGGCTGCAGGCTGGGGTGATGTGTGTTGGTATGGCTTTAAGTATTTTATGGTGACTTCGGCCGTGATTAAATGGGTACTGGCTTTCTCAGCACCTAGTTTCAAACAACTGGTTTAATTTCTGAAAAAGCCAATAGCTGATAAGTTATCTATTGGAGTCTACAGTCAATATTTGTTGTTTAAAATTACCTTCTTATATTTGTCTTTTCATGTAGAGCCGTCAGAATACGCCACCATCTATCAAGCAATCCGCAGACTGAACTTCATGACGTGTGTGAGATTCGTACCATGGAATGGCAAAAGCAAGGACTACCTGTTAATATGGCCCATCAAATACCCCAAAGGCTGCTGGTCATTTGTTGGCCGGTTCGGTGGTGCTCAGATAGTTAGTCTACAACCACCAGACGAAAAGGGGCCCAACTGTTTGGGTAATGAGGGCAGAGCAATACATGAGCTAATGCACGCTCTCGGGGTCTTCCACGAACAATCCAGATGGGACAGGGATAAGTTTGTCAAGGTGCATTATGACAACATTATACCACGTAAGTATGGATGTAGGTAGATACTTATTTAGTTTAGCTATAACAAGCTACAACAAGTTTGTCTAGTATTTATTGGCTTTAATATATATATATATATATATATATATATATATATATATATATATATATATATATATATATTATATATATATATATATATATATATATATATATATATATATATATATAATCCAGAAACACCTCCATGGCGGCTGTTGGGATTGAAATCATGGCACCTGTGATGCCCAGGCAAGCCATTCTTTGGACCATGCCTAGTTTTGTTTGGCATTGTATTATGTCACCTTAGGCCATCAGACCAATGCCGCGTATGTTAACGATGGTCTGACCACCCTTGTGTACAGCCAGTGGGCCCTACTAGGTCTTAGTTCTCACGTTTTTCCATATAGCCGCCCAGTGACGGCTAGGGTTATAACTGCCTTACGCAGTATTTTTTCAACGTGACCATTCCAGGTTAGCTTAGAGTCCAATACCAGCCCAACATATTTTACCTCCCTGGCCATTGGGATGTTTCTACCGTATAGAGTGAGAGGTCTGTGGCTCTCCCACTTCCTCCGCCTCGTAAACGGTATAACAGTTGATTTCTCGGGACTCACCCCGAGCCCTTGACCAACCGTCCACCTTTCCACCACTTTCAGTGCTGTCTCCATGCGCTCCCACGCTGACTGCTCAACCTTTCCTCGGACTATGATGACAATGTCATCCGCATATCCCTGTACCTTGTACCCCCCTCCCGAGATCCTCCCTAACAGGCCGCCCACGGCTAGGCACCAGAGCAGGGGAGACAGAACGGTCCCCTGCGGACACCCCGCCGTAGCCCCCGCCAGCAGAGTCCCTCCCGCGAGTGAGTTGAACACCGCCCTGTCCCTGAGCATGGAACCGATTCACCTGCAGCAGGTCTCCTCTATTCCCCGCTCCCTGACAGCTGCCAGTACCGATCCAAATGAGGTGTTCCTGAAGGCCCCCTCTATGTCTAGGAAGACCCCAGCGCCACCTCCCTGTTCTCCAGCGTATTCTCCAGTTTCAGCACTAGTTGATGTAATGCTGTTTCTGTTGAGACTCCTGCCCTGTTTGCATATTGTCCGCAGCGTAGGGGATATGCTTCCAGTACACCGCCCCTAATGTGCCGGTCGAGCAGTTTTTCCATTGTTTTTTGCAAGAAGAACATGAGGCTTACTGGCCTCAGGGAAATTGCCTGGTCTGTTGGACGCCCAGGTACAGTTTACAGGCCAGACGATCGTTTCGCTAACAAAGTTTGCGTTATCTGAGGGATGAATAAACTAAGTTAGGTTCGTCAGAGGGACGAATAAAGAGTTTATTCATCACTCTGATGACGCTAACTTTGTTGGTGAGACGATGGTCACGTGTGAAAACTGTAGCGTAATGGGTTGGGTTCTCTAGATTTTACTTATCAGTGCTCGTCACAAGTTCCAATCTTCACTCATTCGACTTCATTTGTGAATCGTCCAATGTCATGGAGACTTGAATCAATAGGCTTTTCTGTAAATGTAAACACCAATTTATAAATTTCAAGTGCTTTCATGTCCACTTCTTCTTCTCTCACTGTTTCAGGCTTAATTTTATCTGGTATAGAATGCAGAAAAAATTGAGGACCAGTTAACTATCTTTCAAGGCTATAGTTATGACCTTTTAATTATCTTGTGCATCCATCGCTAACATTCCTTTTAGTTGAGAGCCAAAACCATATTATCTCTATTCGAAATGTCCAAAATTTCTCCAATTCGACAAGCTGCTTTTGATTAAGATGCCATATTTTTGCATTTTTAGAAATAGTAATTGAATTCAATTGAAACTAATTGTACAGTTTAGCTTTGACAAAAACAAAGCTACATTCTTGCGCTTGCCAGCTATAATTTGGTTAAATAAAAATAGCTTATCTGAAATATGAATATTGACACTGACATCTGCATTTTGACATTTTCATTCAAAACTATAATTTTTAATTTGCAGAATTCAAAGCCAACTTTGATAAACAAAGTCTGGAAAACACAACATACAGTTTCGAATACGACTACGATTCTATTATGCATTATGGGAAGTCTTTCTTTAGTAAGGCAAAAGGGAAACCAACATTAACAGCAAAAATGCCAGGAGTGAAGAAGCTTGGCCAAAGAATAGCCATGTCCAAAGGAGATTGTTTGAAGCTAAATGATCTCTACAGCTGTTTCGATAGTCCACGACTTCGAAGGAAATATTACAATGTTTGCCAATACATGGGTTTATGATATTTTAGGCTAGGAGTTTTTTGTTGATTTTTGTTTTACATAGCGATACTGTTTATTTATTGACGATATAGTAAGTAAATATACAAATTATTATTATCTTATTCATTTTATTTTAACGTAATATGCACAAACATGTGAAAATATGAAACAAGTAAACACCCATAATAACACAACAAGCTATCCCATACAGCACAAGCTATTCTCATCATGTTCTTACCGTGTGAGAACTTTATTTTTTAGAATATTTGTTTGGGAATGTTCTAATAACATTAATAGAATTTCAAACTGCATCCTGAATATTCTGAGGACATTCATTGAATCACATCCTAAGATTCGGGAGAATATTTGAATAGATCGTTATTCAGAATATTTTCTCAGAATGCGCTTAAGATGTCCTTATAATATTATATAACTTTAAAATTTCATGAAAAAAATGATGATTGCGGTCTAGCGGTGAGAATTATAATAGTAACTATTTTGCATGTTTGATTCTGTTAACAGTTCTACGTTGAAGACTGTTAAGGCGTCTCGTTTGGAGGATAACACCTTTCAAATTTACATATTTTTTAGTAACCTTCTTTGTTTTATTTACCATATGTAAAATACAATTTTAAGGGCGATTAGGAATAATCCAACAAGGGTCATTTTTCGCTTACAGGGTACTAGGCAGGTTTCTGAAAACAGTTTTTTGAAAAACGTTCGGGAGCTAAACTGCAAATTTACCGAAAATTCGCTACCAAATTGCACTTACTGCGTCCAAATTTTTTTCTTACAAACGCATCATATTTCGATAAAAATGCAAAAATGCATTAACGAATTTGTTCTACGAAAATTACCTTAAAAAAAATTATACACCCCTACTCACTCCTGGTCCCGTAACATCCTTGGGGAGTGCAAACAAGAAATTTTCCTTGGGGTTTGTGGATCCAGGGGGGGGGGGGGGAGACAGGTTTCTGAAAACAGTTTTTTGAAAAGCGTTCTGGAGCTAAACTGCAAATTTACCGAAAATTCACTACCAAAACGCACTTACTGCGTCCAGATCTTTTTCTTACAAACGCATCATATTTCGATAAAAAATTCAAAAATACATTAACGAATTTGTTCAACGAAAATTAGCTAAAAAAATTATACACCCCTACCCACTCCTGGTTCCGTAACTTCCTTGGGGAGTGTAAACAAGAATTTTTTTGGGGGAATAGAGGTGCTGCGCGGGGTAGGCAGGATTTAAGGGGGATATGGCTTCAAGATGTAAAAAAGACAACTTTCAAGCCCGTTTTATTCGCATTTTCTGCTCATATTTCCTTTTTACTACCTACCCCGCCCAGCACCCCATTCACTCCTGGTCCCGTAACTTCCTTGGGGGTGTGAACAAGAAATTTTTCTTGGGTTTTGTGGACCCAGGTGGGGGGGGGGGAGGCAGGTTTCTGAAAACAGTTTTTTGAAAAGCGTTCGGGAGCTATCTGCAAATTTACCGAAAATTCGCCACCAAAACGCACTTACTGCGTCCAGATTTTTTTCTTATAAACGCATCATATTTCGATAAAAAATTCAAAAATGCATTAACAAATTTATTCTACGAAAATTAGCTTAAAAAAATAATAGACCGTTAAACCATAAACTTCACTAAACCTGCAAAATAAATATCCAAAAAAGCATCAACTTAACTAAACTCACAGCCAAAGCATCAGAGAAATGGTCTATTTGAAATGAATATTCTGTAAATATTTTAGTAAAATGAAGGGCAATGACGGTTGGATCTGAAACTTAAGGGTTTGCAGAACACTCTTCTTGCAACATTTTCTTTTCACAATCGGTATTTGTTTCACATTCTTTGCCTAAACATTGCCAATTTTGACGTTTAAAATTGCGAGTTTGACGTTTTGAGGAAAACTCCAAAATTTGTCTCTTTAACTGCCCATTGTCCTTGTCTTTAAAGCTGTGGACCCAAATTTTGGTACAGAGTTCACTCTTTATAATAAAACACGCGTACCAAATTTGGTTGCCGTTACTTTGTTATTTACGGAGATATGAATTTTTTTAGAATTACAACACAAAATTTTCCGGGAAAACCTGGTCCGATTTTCCTGGATAACGAACTTACCCAAACCACTTTCAAAAGGAAGGTACTCACCAAATTTGATCAAGATCGGTCCATTATTTTTTGAGTTATCGGTCGGATATATATATATATATATATATATATATATATATATATATATATATATATATATATATATATCTATATATATATATATATATATATATATATATATATATATATATATATATATATATATATATATATATATATATATATATATATATATATATATATATATATATATATATATACAAGCAGTTTATGAGGACGTTTAGAAAATTGTATCAATACATCAATAAGCATAGAACACTCGTAAGATGCAATGTATAATTTTTATTATAAATAAATAAATAAGTATAAATAAGTTTTATTGTAGGCTTTCTTATATACATGTTAATTACATACACTTATTCTACCTTTTCAATGCTTCCAGCAACAGAAATCGTATCTCCTTGAATTTCTTCTTCTTCTTTACCTTCCTTAGGTAGATCAACAATGGGATCATACGGTTTATCGAATATGTTGTAAGGTATAAAATCTGTTTCGATTGGCCACGTGGCATCTAAAAGAAGCGGAAGATTATTGAACCTAATTATATCAAACAAAATCATATATTTTTACGATTATATCTTGGCAAAAAGGACCCGTTGCGACCTACTTATCTGGAGTTAGTCTCCCCACTATTACTACTACTTGCTACTACGATTATATTATACATCCATGATTTACAGTAAATATGCAAAAATCTCTATGAATTTTTTGTTTTTTACAAGCTCTTACATTTAAGTTCGCCTGTTGGTTTGTTAGTTAGTGAGTCAGGTGACAATGCAACATAAGCTATCTGTCATTATGATAAATTCAATATGGAGGGCGCTCCTTGATGGCGGATTTTATTTTTTCTCACAATTTCCTTGACATGGATATAAAATTGAAAGACTAAGAGTAAAATACAGTAGGTAAAATGGCGACCGACGCAAATGGCGGAATATATCTTTCTCAACAAATCCCTTGATATAATGGGTATCAAGTGAAAGAGCTTCACGAGTAAAACACAGTAGTTGGGCTGTATGACGTTTTTCTTAAATTTCAACAACACACCACGAGGGCTCACAGCCTAAATACTATCGTACCGTGGGTGTCGACAGGAAGGAAAGAGGCTACTTGTTAATTATGGACTTGAATGTTTGGAAATTCGGAGGAGAAGGAAAAACATGTGCCGGCAAGAAGTTCCACAAGTTGGAAGTCCTCGGGACAAAAAAGCGGACATAACAAGATGTTCTATGTCTGGTGACCTGAACAGTAAAAGGGTGCATTCGCTCTGTTCCCCTGGTAGATCTGTTGGGGGTAGCAGGTGGATGAACTATGGAAGAAAGCTCATCTGAGCAGTGCCCGTGCAGATGTATATCAAAGAGAAGGGGGTCACCAACGGCACGTCGGTGGGCAAGGGATGACAGCATTTCGGTGAGGGTAGGGTCACCGATGAGACGTATAGCTCTCTTCTTCTGAATGGAGTCCAGGATAGCGAGTGTAGAAGCGGCAGCGGCACCCCAGATGTGGGAGCAGTATGCGAGGTTTGGCCTTATTTGTGAAGTATATAAGGTATGGAGATTAGCTGGTGAAAAGTATTTGCAAGCCCGGAAGAGGAAACCTAATTTCTTAGCAGCCGCTTCTGCAATTGATGTGACATGTTGGTGCCAATTGAGATTTCGATCCACAGAAATGTCAACAAGTAAAAAGGACTCATTACTTTGAATAACTTGGTTATTCATTGTGATGGGTCTAGGGTTGGTGTATCTCTTATGAGATAGAAAGCAAGACTGAGATTTGGTGGAGTTGAATTGTACAAGATTTCTACTTCCTCAGTCTAATATTTTTTGGAGATCCACAGAGACAGACCCTCCATGAGTCTGCGATCCTCATCTATTTGGGCTAAAGGGTCAGGCTTAGAATATTGTATATTTAAATGGATGGTGCTGTCATCCGTATAACTGTGAACTGGGTTGGATGTGCTAGAGAGGAGGTCATTGATGTGGAGAAGAAACAAAGTAGGGGCTAAAGCTGAACATTGAGTGACTCCTGCATTAATTGAATATAGTTTAGAGGAATGGACATCCACGACAACAGAAATGCTCCGGTTGGAGAGGAAATTTGCTGTCCAGGTACAGAGTTTTGGTGGTAGGCCATAAACTTTTCAATCACTTTAGAGACGACTGAAAGGAGAGAAAGAGGCCTGTAGTTGCTAGGAAGCGCTTTGGATACTTTCTTGGGGACGGGTTGTACTCGGGCAGTTTTCCAGTTACTAGGAAATATGCCTCTATTGTAAGATGTCTGAAACAGACTAGTCAGGACAGGAGCAAGTTCTGGTGCGCATTTTTTGAGAACAATTGCTGGCATCTCGTCAAGGCCAGCGGCTTTCCTGGTATTAAGAGAAGATAACATCTTTCGTCCCTCTTTTGTTTTGAAAATGATATCCGTCATTTTATGCGCGACATTGGGGACTGTTGGTGGTTGAACATTTGGAGGTGAATTGAGAGAAGTGCCGGCAAACAACGAGGAAAAAAGTTCAGCCTTACCCAGGGCGGTAGAAACAATTTCATCCCCTGGAACAAGAGGTGGGAACGTGCTCTTGCAGAAATTATTTCCAATAGCTTTACAAGAGTCCAGAAGGGTTTGCTGCCGTTGGGGATTCAGACTTTGTTTTTCATGTGGTTATTAAACGAGTTTTTTGCCTCAGAAAGAATGCGGACATAGCGGTTTCTTGCGTCGTTAAATGCTTGACGGTTTTCTTGACTGGGATTGTGTAGAAGCGTTTTATGAGCTTTGACCTTTTCAAGTATCCCCTTGTCACAGGATTAAGAGAACCAGGGCTTTTGAGTGACTGAAGAGGTTTTCTGTGTACGTGGAATAATAACGGTTTTTTCAGAAAGGTAGTCGAAGAGCTGGACAAAGTTGTTGTCGGAAGGTGACCGATAAATGCAACAGATGAATTTAGTTGCAGCCCTGAGAGAGAGTTTCATCCAAATTATGCGTTTGCTTCCAGCTGTCAAATTGGGGAGTCTGGTGCAGGGTAGATTGCTACGGACGTATGGGCACACACCTCCATGCAATTTAAAGTAAGTAAGGAGCTCATATCCCGGGAAATTAAGGTAATTGGTTGCTGTTTTGGCACTGATTTGGGTTTCGGTGAGGAAGAGGAGTTGAGGCCCATTAGCCTGGAGGAAATGGTTCAGGTCAGGAGTTCAGGTTAGAATTTAGGCCACATATATTCGAGAAGGATATGTTAAATGTTGATGCTGGCGCCACCTGTACACCCCTCTCCGGGAGATCCGAATGGAGGGGTATTTTGTCTCCGGAATCTTTTGTACAAGGAGTAGCCATCATCATTTCTGTTTATAAGGGAAACCGACTCATACACCAGAAGCGAAAACGTCCGTTGGGACTTCACCGTCTCCTTGATGTAAGGGGTGGTTCATCCTCAGGCGTGAAAAAAATCCTTTACTATCACGTAAACGAAAAGTCCACTACCACCTACCAAGACGTTATCATAATTTTAATATGCTTTTCTTTACAGCCACCATGTTTTCGTTTTAGTACACCTAAATCATTAACCCTTGTTTTTATGAGATTTTTAAACATGCAGATTATTACAATTAGAAATGAATATCTTTCCAAATAACCGTGTCTTGGGAGAATCACATGAAAAAAGAAGCATATTTTGGGACATTCGCACTAATCTAGTTGTTGTAGAAAGATTTATACTTATTAATCTCTAATTTGGTGTGAATTTTGAAGAGACGTAAAATGCCATATATATCGAGATCTTATCATTGGTGGGGTATCATTATCCCTATTTCAGTTTGTCAAAAGATGTATTGTTATGTGAAACATTTTTGTTAAGTTGTATCGAAATAGTTTTTGCAGAGAAATCCGACATTCAGGACGCTGCAAGGACAAAAGGGGATATCCGTGGCAGGTATAATCATCGGCTCCGGCAGATCTCGAATTCAGACCTGTCCAAGCCAAAAAATTTCGGGACGCGGCAAGTGCGTTATAGTAATGAATTTCCATAAGAATTGTACTCTATTATTATACGCGCTATTACTAAAACTTTACTAATACTTTAAACTTACACAGACCTTGAAGAGCGATTTTAGAGGTCCTAATACGAACTCATTTGAAAAATTCTTTCGAAAGTCTCACCATCGATATTTATCTATTGTCAAAAAAATCTTGTGTTCTAAGTCTTTTTGAGAAAAATGCCAAGACTCAATTTTCTATGAAGCTCAAAAATTTAATTTGGCTATATCTATAGTTAGTGTAAGTCTCTTTAAAAGAAACTTGTATTACAAATTTCATTAAAGTTGCAAAAGGCTTCTAGAAGGAAACTTAATTCATATTTAGAAAAGTAAAGTATCTGCCAAATTATAAACGTAGTAGTTATTTTTCATTATTAATCGCCAGAATGATTTCGTTTTAGTCAACCTAATGAAACCGGTTTTTAGTGAATTTTCTTTAAAAAAATTCACTAATGAGGAGATCCCGAGTTTCGAATTTTGAAAAAATTTCTTCAAATGAGCGCTATTTAGGACCCCCGGAACCCAAATCCGAGGTCAGTTTCAGACTTTATATGTTTATATATATATATATATATATATATATATATATATATATATATATATATATATATATATATATATATATATATATATATATATATATATATATATATATATATATATATATTTATGTGTCACACCTATAACTTAAAAAATAATGGACCGATTTTTATAAAAAAAATATTTTCCTTTCGCAAGTGGCTTGGATAAGTTCGTTAGCCAGGAAAATCCGCCGAGGTTTTCCCGGAAAATTTTGTGTTTTCTTTTGAAAAAAATCGAAAAAAAATTATATCTCCAAAATTAACAAAGTAAGGGCAACCAAATTTCATACGCGGGTTTATATAACTAGAGGCAAGTTACCTACCAAAATTTAGCTCCGTAGGTTAAAGGACAAAAAAGTTACAGACATTCAAAGAAAAATAAATTTGGGTTCTCCTCAAAACGTCAAAATCGCGATTTTAAAGGTCAAAATTGGTGAGTACCTTCCTTTTGCAAGTGGCTTGTATAAGTTCGTTAGACAGGAAAATCCGACGAGGTTTTCCCGGAAAATTTTGTGTTTTCTTTCGAAAAAAATTTATATCTCCAAAATTAACAAAGTAAGGGCAATCAAATTTTATACGCGGGTTTATATCATTATAGGCAAGTTACATGCCAAAATTTAGCTCTGTAGGTCAAAGAACAAAAAAGTTATAGGCATTTAAACAAAAATTAATTGAGGTTTTTCACAAAACGTCAAAGTTGCGATTTAAACGTCAAAATTGGCAACATTTAGGAAAAGAACTTGAATCTAATACGGGCTATGGAAATAAAATGTCTCAAGAAGAATGTTTCACAAACCCTGAAGTCTTAGTGTCAACCGTCATTGTCCTTCATTTTAATAAAATGTTTCCAGAAAATTCATTTCAAATAGACCCTTTCTCTGATGCTTGGCAGTAGCCTTAGCTATATAGTTTATCGTTAATAGTATATAATTTTTGTAGAATTTTCGTAAAAAAAATCAATACAGCTCAATATATCTGTTATTATGTTATTGCATTTTTGCATTTTCCATCGAAATATAATGCATGTTTGTAAGAACAAAAATTCTAGATGCAGCAAGTGCGTTATGGTAGCGAATTTTGATCAAATGCTTAATATTTGAATAGCTCAATTTGCTATTAACCTATAAGGTTGACCAAAAAACGAGTTTTTTTTTATATAAATAAATGATTAAACATTAATTATGACTAAAATAATTACAACGCCCGCTGGAATACGACATTAAAACAAAGCTCCAACAACTGACTCGTTGGTCTAGAGGTATGATTTCCGCTTAGGGTGCGGGAGCTCCCAGGTTCAAATCCCGGACAAGCCCAAATGCCTTTTATTTGCTTTTTTTAACCGACTTCAAACAAGGACGAGGTTCTCAATTCGCCTGTATGTTTTTTATGTGTGTTACCTCAGAACTTTTTTCTAGGTGAACCCATTTTGATGATTCTTTTAGTGAATTTTCTTTTAAAAAAAAAACGCACTAATGAAGAGATTTCGACTTTTGAATTTTGAAAAAATTTCTTCAAATGAGCGCTATTTAGGACCCCTGGAACCCAAATCCGAGGTCGGTTTCAGACTTTATATATATATATATATATATATATATATATATATATATATATATATATATATATATATATATATATATATATATGTTTATATGTTTATATATTTATGTGTCACACCTATAACTAAAAAAATAATGGAACGATTTTGATAAAATTAGGTGACTACCTTCCTTTCGCGAGTGGCTTGGATAAGTTCGTTGGTCAGGAAAATCCGCCCAGGTTTTCCCGGAAAATTTTGTGTTTTCTTTAAAAAAAAAATCGAAAAAAGTTATATATCCGGAATTAACAAAATAAGGGAACCAAATTTTATACGCGCGTTAACATCATTATAGGTAAGCTACCTACCAAAATTTAGCTTTGTCAGTTAAAGGACAAAAAAGTTACAGGCATTTCAAGAAAAATAAATTTGGATTTTCCTCAAAACGTCAAAATCGCGATTTTAAACGTCAAAATTGGTAATATTTAGGCAATGAACCTGAAAATAATATAAGCTATGGAAGGAAAATGTCTCAAGAACAATGTTTTACAAAGCCTGAAGTCTTAGTTTCAATCGTCATTGTCCTTCATTTTACTAAAATATTCCCAGAAAATTCATTTCAAGTAGACCCTTTCTCTGATACTTTGGCAGTAGTGTTGGCTATAGAGTTTATCGGTTAATGGTATATCATTTTTGTCGAATTTTCGTAAAAAATATTCAAAGTCCAATATATCCGTTATTATGCAAGATACGGAAAAAAAATTATACATTAATTATAGGGTGTCTTCAGCTACATCTTGAAAAATATTTCCACAATTACAGGGTGGCCCATAAGTCGTTGGTGATTCAAATTTTCTTTTTTAGGGAATTTTCTTTAAAAAATTCACTAATGGGGAGATCCGTATATATATATATATATATATATATATATATATATATATATATATATATATATATATATATATATATATATATATATATATATATATATATCGTACCGACAACTCAAAAAATAATAGACCGATTTTGATCAAATTTGGTGAGTACCTTCCTTTTGCAAGTGGGTTGGATTTTTTTGTTAGCCAGGAAAATTGGACAAGGTTTTCCCGGAAAATTTTGTGTTTTCTTTCTAAAAAAATTTATATCTCCGGAAATAACTAAGTGAGGGCAACCAAATTTGATACGCGTATTTGTATTATAAAGAGTGAACCATGTACAAAAATTTAAAACGTCAAAATTGGCAATGTTTACGCAAAGAACGTGAAACAAATACGGATTGTGAAAAGAAAATGATGCAAGAAGAGTGTTCTGCGAACCCTTATGTTTCAGATACAACCGTCATTGCCCTTCATTTTACTAAAATATTTACAGAAAATTCATTTCAAGTAGACCCTTTCTCCGATGCTTTCTTAAAAAAAATATCCTATTAAAAACATTTTTATGAAAATTCACTACCATAACGCACTTGCTGCGTCCAGAGTTTTTTTCAATATCAACAATAACAAAATTAATGCTGAAAATTATAGTTTCAGACTCAAAGGTGACAAAGTTATTCAGGCGTTTTAAACAAAATGAGATCTTGTTCAAAACGTATGAAATCTGTGCACTATTGTTTCTCCAAATGTCAAAATAAAACAAAAAAACATACATTAGTCGAGCTGGAATCGATCACGCAACCTTCTGCGTAGATGACAAGCAGGCTACCACTATGCTATATAAGGATACGTTAACTAACGTTTTGTTTATGCCCGGGATATTATATTAAAAGTATACGAAACAATTAATCTATCTATCTAAGGATACGTTAACTAACCTTTTTTTAGGCCCGGGATAATATATTAAAAGTGTACGAAACAATTAATTACAGAATGAGTAGAGCCATTGAGACACATTCAACGACTGTTGTATGGTTTGCCTACCTATTTAAAGGAATGAAGTAGCTTAGTAGTAGTAATAGTACTAGGAGTGAACTAATAATACAAATAAGAATAATAATAAGCTAACCTCTGTAAAAGTCTGCATTGTCTATTTTTAAGCGAAATACGTAATACTCCCACATGTCTCTCAGATAGTTTGTGTTGAGAAGAAAATCGATAGTGTCAAAATCTAAAAGATAGTCTCGATAAGTATCGTAAAGTGATATTCCAGACATGAAGGTGCTTCTTTTCTTGTTTATTCTTGATTTTTCGTCATCCTGGAAATCCATAAAGTAAATACATTTCATTTATTGTATATTTATTTATATATTTATTTATACAGAACTCAACGACGATAACACCACATTCAGAGTAAAAATATAGCGCAAATTAACTAGGTAGTCTACAAGAGACAAAAGGAAGAATTAAAACTAATAACTAACACTATTACAACAAACAATACCAGAAAAATAATTTATAGTGTCAAAAAAAACCGCAAAACCATGCGTTTATTAGTCATGCACTAAGAAATTAGAATCCTAGACTCTGGAAACTGGTGCGGAGAGGGAGCAGTAATGGGGCATGCAAGAGTCGCCAAGGAGGTGGAAAAGGAAATTCCGATTTTCGCCATCAAGGTACGGAATGCCGAGGACGATATTAGGTTGACTAGGCCATATATCCTCAGGATCCCCAGTAGGGATCAGTGGAGGGAAAATGAGGTTGCATTCCAGCCCGCAAGCCTGGTCTGTTTTACCGACGGATCGCGGCTGGAGTATCAACAATCTCCCGGGGCAGGAATATACATCGATGGCCTGCGGGTGCGCGAGAGCTATGCTCTGGGCGCATATACCACGGCATTCGAAACGGAGGTGTACGCTACCCTGTATGTGGCCAATAGACGGGATGTGAGGATGAGCCCCGAGAAATGTGTATACATTTGCTCGGATAGCGGTCCTCCGGGCAACCTGTGCGGCCAGAATTAGGTCAACACAGGTTAAGGAGTGCGCTGACAGCCTTAAAGGACTAGCCAGGACAAAGGAAGTGCAACTGGTGCAGGTTCCGGGACACTGTGACGTAGCGGGGAATGAGGTGGCGAATGATCTCCCAAGGCTTGATTCCCGGCAGCCGTTCTGTTGCCCGGAGCCTGCGATAGGCATAAGTAGGAAGACGTCTCTGTCGCCTTAGACTGGTGGACTGAGGAGGCCATGGAGATGCACCGGGAGTCGGTTGGTGGCTGCAGGCAGGCGAGGGACTTCGTGAAGGGGCCGGACAGAGATAAAACTGTCTGGATACTCGGTAGGGGTCGACCTACGCTTCACCGCATCCTTGCGGTACTAACATGCGCCCTTAGAAGACACCTCACATTGATAGGGGTAGAGAGGGATCCCATTTGCCAGGAATGCGGCGAGGATGAAGAAACGTCCTACCACTACCTGTGTGAATGCGAGGCTTTTGGGAGTCTTCGAGCAGAATTGTTCGGTTCGAGGACTCTGCAGAGGAATCAGGTAAGTACCGTCCAATGGAAGACCGTCATGGACTTCATTTCGAGGTCGAGTCGGTTTAGCGACGGAACCGAGAAAGTGTAGAGCATGGTTGCTGAGTTGCTGGGGTGGAAAAAAGGGCCCATTGTGGCCTACTTGCTTGGCGTTAGCCTCCCCACTACTGCTAATACTACTAATGTACTAAAAAGAGAAAAATAATAAAATATATGACTAAATGCAAAAGCGTGGAATGCTCTCTAGTCACCGTTTTTTCGAGAAGCAAGTATAATTTTATGATAAATATTTTTATAAATATTATAAATTGGGATAACTGCCCAGTGAGTTTGTAAAGAGTAAAAGTAGGTAGTATTATTCTAAAAAAGCCTGGACGCAGCAAGTGCGTTATGGTAGTGAATTTTCATAGAAATGATCTGGCACAAAATATTTTATAACTTTTTTTTCTTGTAACATAAAAATCTAAATTTTGGTATATAGTTTGCTTTTTATATCGTAAACCTACCTACCAAATTTGGTTATCTTAGATTTTTTATTTTTTAAGATAAAATTTTTTTTTAAATGAAAACTCAAAATTTTCTCAGAAAACCTCGTCCGATTTTTTTTAAATAACGAACTTGTCAAAGCCTTTTACAAAAGGAAGGTACGTGCCAAATTTTATCAAAATCGGCGTATTATTCTTTGAGATAAAATTTTTTTTCGAATGAAAACTCAAAATTTTCCCGGAAAACCTCGTCCGATTTTCCTGACTAACAAACTTGTCACAGCTATTTACAAAAGAAAGGTACATTTCAAATTTTATTAAAATCGGCTAATTACTTTTTGAGATAATAATTTTTTTCGAATGAAAACTCAAGATTTTCCCGGAAAACCTCGTCCGATTTTCCTGACTAACGAACTTATCCAAGCTATTTACAAAAGAAAAGTACATGCTAAATTTTATCAAAATCGGCCCATTATTTTTTGAGTTATCGGTGTGATACATATATATATATATATATATATATATATATATATATATATATATATATATATATATATATATATATATATACATATAAAAATTGAAACTGACCCCGGATATGGGTTCTAGGGGTCCTAGATCGCGCTCATTTGAAGAAATTTTTTCAAAATTCAAAAGTCGAGATCTCCTCATTAGTGAATTTTTTCTAAGAAAATTCACTAAAAACGGTAAACGCATGAAAACGCAAGCGGCCTAGGACAATAAATATACAGTCATGTGGCAATCCTAGTTAAAAATAGAATGAAAAGCAAAATTGAGATTTGCCTACGTGAAGTTCAGTCCGGATTCAGACTCGTACGAGGAAGTGGAGAAGCAATGCTGACTGACAGTTAAACCCATAGACCTGGAAAAGGCGTTCGATAATGTGGGTTCGAAAGTATTGTTTCATATAATGAAAACAACTGGATTGAGAGATAGGCGCATTATCTTCAATCTAACCAAAATTCAAAAACAGCGCACCTACTTTAAGACATAATTACTTTCGGGTCACATTATTTAAAAGACAATTGCTTGGAAAACAATGAGGTAGACAAAGAAAAAAAACTTGTAAAAAACATGGCCTATTTGATGAAATGAGGAAGCTACAATAAAATGATAAAGGCTGCTGGAGACAAAGATGGTTGAGACAACATACAGTAACTTCACCTTTACCCTGCGATGACGATGATCTAGAACTCACCTCGTCCTCGTCTTCAGGAGCATCCTCATCACCCATAGAATAATTGCTTTCGCCCTCTTTTAATTCCTTCTCCGCTTTCTGCCTTTGTCTTTCTCGCATCCTGTCCCTGTGATAATGATATGCCAGATTGTTCATCTTCTGTATGGCAGAGAACACGTGAGCTCTGCATTCGACAAATGGAATGTTGTAATCCAACTTTTCTAGTAATTTGGGAGGCGTGCCAATGTAGCTAAACCATTCTGTCATGAATCTCTAAAATTGATGAGGTGAGAAATTCAGTACCCTAGTCAGTAGAAAAATGGTATGGTAAGCATTTCTTTACATGATCACTCAGTATATCTTGAAAACAATATGCTAAAGGGGATAGTCAGGTCAATGATCTTTAACAAATGGATCGCACCCCATTAGCTACTATACATCCCTACAGCTTCTCGTAAAATGAAAAAATTACAGTGAGGCGACAGGGTTGTCAAATGTTGGGTAATATCGTTATTCGTGCTGGATGTTTTACTTGTTGCTACGTGTTAGCAGAAAACGAAAAGTAAATATGGAAAGTTGGGTCCAAATGCTAAAGGTCTAGAACCGCTGGTTACACCTGAGGTACCTATTCCCTAAACACTAAACGTATCTTGATTAATCATGCGAAACTGGTTACAAAAAAGAAAACAAACAGATGTGAAGCCAGAGAAGAAGTCCCCACATCCGTATTTAATATGAACAATAATCGTGTACCTACTACCTACCATTTATTCTCTAATCTCGAGTTCGCAACTTGATTATTTTATTTTATTTTTTATCAGATTCAACCATTAAAAATGCAGAACAGATGAATAAATTACATGCATGAGCGTTTGAGACCCAGTTTTAGGTAAAACGTCTGATGTCATCAGGTTCAATATCGCACTTTGCATGTTGTTATCGATGTTGTTTCATCAGATAAATTCGAAATTAATGAGGGTGTTCCACAAGGTTCGGTTTTGGCTCCTGCACTTTTTCTTTGGATATAAAATATCACGGTATGTTCTCAACTGAGCTAATATTTGCTTCCACCTCTTTATCAAAGAGAGTCTTAATCAAAGAGGGTCTTAATAACGAACTCCTTTAACAATACCCCATCTAAGATTCTTAGCTGGGGCTGTGCAAATCTGGTGATGTTTAAAACTCCCTAAAAAATCCACCCTCTTTACATGGGGTACAACAATTGCAGTGAATATTTGCTGTCGTTTCTATGTTTGCAATATTGCAAAGACAGTAGCAAAGAAGCTTGTGTGTCTGTTTCATGCTAAAAGTTTATTTTCATCAGAGCAGCTTCTTGCGCTGTATAAGTAAACCACAGCTACGTCCAAACTTGGAACGTTATTCTCATGTCTAGGGTGCTATCACAAAGTCAGCAATTCTTTAGCCAATATGGTTCAGCAACCTACTTACTTTCCTCGCATCCCAACACACAGCTCAAATCCCTTGGATCTCCTTCTTACTACAAAACCTGAATTATATCAGTCACCGCCCCACTTGGTCGCTCAGACCACGGCATGGTCACTGCTTCCTGCGCAATGCAACCCGAGGTCACACAGTCATCACACCCACGTATCGTTTGGCACTACAACTCCGCGCACTGGGACGAAATGCAGGATTATGTTTCCTCATTTCCATGGACGTCTGTCTGCTTATCTTATCTTGACCCCTCTGATATCTCACAAAACGTCACTCAAACTATCCACGCTGGCATGGAATTATTTATTCCACGTACACACAAAACCTCTTTAGCCACTCAAAAGCCCTGGTTCTGTAAATCCTGCGACAAGGCCAGACTTGAAAAGGTCAAAGCTCACAAAACGCTTCTACACAATCCCAGTCAAGAAAACCGTCAAGCATTTAACGACGCAAGAAACCGCTATGTCCGCATTGTTTCTGAGGCAAAAAACTCGTTTAATAACCACATGAAAAACAAAGTCCTCTCAAGCTCCAAAGGCAGCAAACCCTTCTGGACTTTTGCTAAATATATTGGAAATTATTTCTGCAAGAGCACGTTCCCACCTCTTGTTTCAGGGGATGAAATTGTTTCTACCGCCCTGGGCAAGGCTGAACTTTTTGCCTCGTTGTTCGCCAACAATTCTACTCTCAACCCACCTCCAAATGTTCAACCACCCACAGTCGCGCATAAAATGACGGATATGATTTTCAAAACTAAAAAGGTACGAAAGATGCTCTCTTCTCTTAATACCAGAAAAGCCTCTGGCCTTGACGCGATCCCAGCAATTTTTCTCAAAAAATGCGCACCAGAACTTGCTCCTGTCCTGACTCGTCTGTTTCAGACATCTTACAATAGAGACATTTTCCCTAGTAACTGTAAAACTGCTCGCAACCCATCCCCAAGAAAGGATCCAAAGCGCTTCCTAGCAATTACAGGCCTATTTCTATCCTTTCAGTCGTCTCTAAAGTTACGGAAAAGTATATAAACACCAAGTTACTAAAATTTCTTGAAAAACACAGTCTGATCCATGACAGGCAGTATGGATTCCGTCAGCGCAGATCAACTGCCGACCTCCTTTCCTTTGTCACTCATTTTTGGAACAAGTCTATGGAACTACACGGTGAATCCCAGATTGTCACTCTAGACATATCCAAAGCATTCGACCAGGTCTGGCACGCAGCGCTGCTTAATAAACTTCCGGCCTATGGCCTACCACCAAAACTCTGTACCTGGACAGCAAGTTTCCTCTCCAACCGGATGGTCATTCCTCTAAACTGTATTCAATTAATGCAGCAGTTCCTCAAGGTTCAGCTTTAGCCCCTACTTTGTTTCTTCTCCACATTAATGACCTCCTCTCTAGCACATCCTACCCAGTTCACAGTTACGCGGACGACAGCACCCTCCACTCAAGTATACAATATTCTAAGCCTGTCTCTTTAGCCCAATTAGATGAGGATCGCAGACTCATGGAGGGTTCTGTCTCTGTAGATCTCCAAAAAATATTAGATTGGGGAAGTAGAGATCTTGTACAATTCAACCTCACCAAATCTCAGTCTTGCTTTTTATCTCATAAGAGACACACCAGCCCTAGACCCATCACAATGAACAACCAAGTTATTCAAGGTAATGAGTCCTTTTCACTTGTTGGCATTTCTGTGGATCGAAATCTCAATTGGCACCAACATGTCACATCAATTGCAGAAGCGGCTGCTACGAAATTAGATTTCCTCTTCCAGACTCGCAAATATTTTTTACCAGCTAATCTCTATACCTCATATACTTCACAAATAAGGCCAAACCTCGAATACTGCTTCCACATCTGGGGTGCCGCTGCCGCTTCTACGCTCGCTATCCTGGACTCCATTCAGAAGAGAGCTATACGTCTCATCGGTGACCCTTCCCTCACCCAAAGGCTGCCATCCCTTGCCCACCGACGTGGCGTTGGTGACCTCTCTTTTATAGATAGCTGCACGGGCACTGCTGAGGAGCTTTCTTCCATAGTTCCTCCACCTGCTGCCCCCATCAAATCTTCCAGGGGAGCAGAGCGAATGCTACCTTTTACTGTCCAGGTCACCAGACATAGAACATCTTGTTATGCCCGCTCATTTGTCCCGAGGACTTCCAAGTTGTGGAATTCCTTGCTGGCACATGTTTTTCCTTCTCCTCAGATACTCCAAACCTTCAAGTCCAGAATTAACAAGTTGCCTCTTTCCTCCTTGTCGACACCCACAGTACGATAGTATTTAGGCTGTAAGCCCTCGTGGTGTGTAGTTGAAATATTAACAAAAACAAATTTGATCAAAATCCACCCATTATTTTTTGAGTTATCGGTGTGATATGTATATATATATATATATATATATATATATATATATTATATATATATATATATATATATATATATATATATATATATATATATATATATATATATATATATATATATATATATATATATATATATATATATATATATATATAAATTGAAACGGAACCTGGATATGTGTTCTGGGGGCATAATTAATGCTCATTTGAAGAAATTCTTTCAAAATTCAAAAGTCGGGATCTCCTCATGAATTGAATGTGAATTTTTTAAAGAAAATTCATTGAAAGCTCATTCAAAAGCAGTTATATACTTTTTCAAATGGGTCACATCCGAAAAATGGTGAATGGAAATATTTCATTGATTGTCGCATTTTCTTATTCAAATCAGTCTCTAGTTTTTACTATTTCTTATCATTTAATATGCTTGTTCTTACTCGCAAAAGTTACCTGTCTTATATGATTTTCAATGTGCAAAAGCTTCATTTTAACAATATGCTTCCCGTAATTAGTATTGCCGAAAAAACATTTCATATGTCTATAAATTGAATCTTCGGAACCCTGCAAAAGAAAACATTTATTAATTATTGAAATAAAACGTCAAAATTTAAATATGTTCTGGTTTTATGTTAGCAGTTCACAGTTTGGCAGTAAAATGTTTAGAGCAGGACTTTAGTAAAATTATGTCGTTTTACAAGCACAAGCTTAGCTTCTTTGTGAGACATGATGTATAATTGTATATTAGCATTCCCTATGCCTAAAGTTGATAATTGTCGAGATATTTACGGTTTACCAAAAAAAAGACAAATTTAGGAGTATGTCTAAACTCTGTATGAATTCTAAGAGTGCTATTTGATGTTTGACATTTTCACGTTTATTGTTAGTTTTATATTTCTGTCATTCACAACGTGAGTTATTTTGTCTTTGTTGTCTGAATTAGTAGGAAATCTACGTTATAATGGATAATGCCAGCTATTCAAACGAACAATTGCTGAATTTATTTTATTTTCATGGAGAGTGCAACAGAGTGGTCAGCAGAACATGTCGGCTGTTTAATGATAGGTATCCCGAGTCCTCGCCAATGACTGCGTTGAAATTCAGACGTTATGAAACCAATTTCTTGAGAACGGGATGTTGCACGATTAAACAAAGATCAAGATCAGTTTCAGTTACAGAAGACGAAGACACACAAGCTCATTCAAAGGCGTCATTACGTTCAGCTGGACATGACATGAACATAGCACGTTCCTCCATACAGAGAATATTGTCCAAGCATAAGATGCATAATTATAAATTTATAAGTGTACAAGCTCTGGAACCGAACGACCCAGCCCACCGAATTGAATTTTGTCACACTCTCCTTGAAAGACACCGCAACGATCCTTTATTTCTGAAAAGCATAATTTGGACCGACGAAACAAAGATGTCCCATGAAGAAATATTTAGCAGGCATAATATTCACTACTGCGCTCAAGACAATTCTCATGTCAAAAGAGAACGCTGTTTTCAGAGAAAATTCAGCTTCAACTTGTTTGCTTTTCTGATGGATGATAAAATATCGTGCTGCATTTACGATAATAATCTGACAGCTGTGTAATACCTAGAGATTTTGCGAACCACTGTCTCTGATTTCTTGGACCATTTACCACTTACTGCGTATGTGAATTGTTGGTATCAACTAGATGGGGCTCCTACGCATTATTCAGCGTAGGTGAGGAGCTTTTTAAATTATGAATTCGGAGAGAGGTGGATGGGACGCGGCGGAACATACAATTGGCCCCCACGGTCGCCCGACCTCACTCCTCTGGATTTTTACCTATGGGGTAAATTGAAGTCAGATGTTTATGCGACTGCAGTCAACACTAGGAAAGAACTTGAAGATAGATTCCGTAATTATTTGGATAATATTGATCTCGCAGAAATACGGCGTACAAGTGAAGGAGTTGTAATACGCTTAGAGCGATGTATTAGTGCAAATGGTACACAATTTGAACAATATCAATCATGAGTTTCTTAGATAGTCATAAACATTTTCAACTTTCAATACTTTTAGTTATTTTCTGTTATTTGTTGAAATTTCATAAACATTAAATTAATTATTTTTTGTTTGTTTGGTAAACCGCAAATATCTCGACAATTATCAACTTTAGGTATAGAGAATGCTCATACAGTTTGAAAGAGAATTATCTGCTCTATTCAATGAAAAGATAATATACAGGGTGTTCCATTTGAAATAAATGACTTATTCTAGTTTAAAGCACACCAAATTCTAATACATCCTACAAAACACCCTGTATATAAAACAATTTTTCCTCACAATCATGTCAAAGCTTAATGGCCTTGGAACGTGTCTGACAAATTAAAGAATTTTCAGCATCCTAATACGACACGAAATCACCTTCATTAAATCAGCCTCCCCTTGAACAGAATTCTCAAATAAATTGACATAACTCGAAAACAGATAGAGAGAGCATACCCTAATAACTTTTAACCTAAAATTAGCTGAGTATTCTAAAAATGCAATAATATACAGGTGTTCTATTTGAAATAACGATGTTTACAGTGTAACGGGAAGTCCGCCATTTTGTAAATTATTTCCATTAAATAGAGCATCTTCGGAAACCCCCGTATACAAATTTTCAGCACTCAAAAATGTATACTTTCGGAAATAATCTAATACATAACTCGACGTGGGACACCTGAATATATATATATATATATATATATATATATATATATATATATATATATATATATATATATATATATATATATATATATATATATATATATATATATATATATATATATATATATATATATATATATATATATATATATATATATATATATATAGGCTGTTTCAAAAAACATGCACCATCGCTCGTGGGGCAATTCCTTACTAAAAAATAAGAAAAAAAGTTACTGTGCACATGGGCCCGGAAACGCATAGTTTCCAATATACAGGCTGTTGAATTTTAATTTTTTTTTTAATTTTTTATAAATAATTTCAAAACCACATTTTAATGAAACTTGGAACTTGAAAGTGTATTATGAAAGTGCATATTTTCAAGTGAGAATCTGCTTACAACTGCGTCAGTGGCGTGCGTACGGGGTAACTGTAAAAATTCATTTGGGGAAAAAAGATGTGCGCCACTGTCTTTTTCCAATTTTGATACATCAGTTATGAGGCTTATTACATAAGCCACAAAAGCTACCTCTTGGTAGTTTTCCGTTCAGGGTATCCCCTAGGAGATATGATTAATTTTATAAAAAGGGGCAAAGTACCGATAAGTCGGTGTAATAATAATAATAATAATAATAATAATATATGTTTACTCCAACCATAAGAATATGAAAAACAAAACATACAGTAAACATTACAGCAATAAACGTGCAAATAACTAACCTACGTAAAACTTATTGGTGATAAACATTGAAATGAATATTACAAACATTGATAAAAAATGATAAATAAAAAATAAAAATAAAAAATGAAAAAAGTAATCGTAGACACCATGATTTTTCCAAACTCTTGTTTTTTGTACATTACTCAATTGACTTTAATAACAAGCTAAAGAAAATGTTGAAAGTGACCACCATTAGCGTCGTTACAATTATTTAACCTTCTGCGCAAAGATCTTCTTACTCTTCTGCAAATATTTTGATCTTCTCTAATGCTGTCAAATGCATATTCTATTCTTCCCAACAATTCTTCTCGTGTATTTACTGGTGTTTTATACACTATTTCTTTTAAATGACCCCACAAATAAAAATCGAGAGGATTCAGGTCCGGAGATCGAGGTGGCCATGACACCGGACCTCCACGACCAATCCATCGGTGACCGTATGTGTTGGCTAAATATGTTCTTACAACTGCTGCAAAATGTGCTGGCGCACCATCATGCTGGAACCACATTGTACCATTTCTCATAAAAAGCGGTAGTAACAACGGCAAATCATTTTGTAAAAAGTTTAAATATGATTCATGGTCAAGACGATTCGGTAGAACAACAGGACCAACTATGTGATTTTCAATAATAGCAGCCCAAATATTGATGGAAAATTGATACTGCGAATTTGCAACTCTTAGAGAGTGTGGGTTTTCATCGGCCCATGTATGTAAATTGTGAAAATTTACGATACCTTTTCGCGTAAATGACGCCTCATCAGTAAATAGTACACGTTTAGAAAAATGTTGGTCGTGCCTAAGTTTGTTTAAGAACCACTGACAAAACATTACCCTTGGTTGAAAGTCTCTAGGTAGAAGTTCCTGGACACATGTAAAATGATAGGGATATAAACTTTGATCCTTCAGAGTTCTGTGAACTGATGATGCCGAAATATTACCCAGTTCGGTGGCAATAATTCTCGTACTTGTACTAGGATCACGTTCAACTCTATTTAATTTTGCCTCTTCAACTCGTACAGTCCAGCGGTAATATCTGCGTCCAGAGTCAGCTTTTAAAGGTTTTAAAGAATCAGTTTCTCTCAAATGTCTTACAATACGTGGGAAAATATTTTTGTCAGGAATTCTTCTTTGCGGATAAGTTTCCTGATAAACTCGCACAGCTTGTCTAGCATTTTGATTTGTTTGTCCATAAATTAACAACATATCAGTCAAATCCGCTGAAGTGTACTTAATGAAAACCATCTTGAGAGGAGGAAATAATATTAATGCGCAGCTCAGTATCAACAAATAACTAAAAACGAAAATACTGCACCGTATCAAAATTTAAAGAATAGCACGAAAACTCTTTTGACGCCTACAAAGCACTTCAAAATTGTAGAATTTAGAGAACTGTCAAAAATTATAGTTTCATGGCACTTTACGATTACTGTTTTCATTACTCCAACGAATCGGTACTTTGCCCCTTTTTATAAAATTAATCATATCTCCTAAGGCATACCCTGAACGAAAAAATACCAAGAGGTAGCTTTTGTGGCTTATGTAATAAGCTTCATAACTGATGTATCAAAATTGGAAAAAGACAGTGGCGCATATCTTTTTTCCCCAAATGAATTTTTACAGTTACCCCGTACGCACGCCACTGACGCAGTTGTAAGTAGATTTTCACTTGAAAATATGCACTTTCATAATACACTTTCAAGTTCCAAGTTTCATTAAAATCAATCCAGTGGTTTTGAAATTATTTAAAAAATAAAAAAAATATTAAAATTCGACTCCCTGTATATTGGAAACTATGCGTTTCCGGGCCCATGTGCACAGTAACGTTTTTTCTTATTTTTTAGTAAGGAATTGCCCCACGAGCGATGGTGCATGTTTTTTGAAACAGTCTGTATATATATATACAGTGTGTCTACGGATTGAGTGTGGGTAAGGTATAATTGACAAAAAAATTTCGAATGATATTCTGGGAATCGCTCCTGCTTTGTCTTAAACTGAGATGTTGAGAAAATGAACAAAATCAATTAATATACAGGGTGATTTATAACTGATGTAATGAAATGTATTAAGAGTAAATTACCTTCGTTTATGAAGAGTTCGCAAAAAGTAATTAACAAAAATTATTTGGAATTAAAATTTATGACAGGTTCTCAATTTTCAAACAGATCAGCCTACTATGATTTTTTCAGCTGGTTTATTTAAATGACGTTCGACGACTTCTGTGATTAGGTGTACTTTAAAAAAAATACTTGAAACTGTATTACAAAAATATTTACCATAATTAAACTTGGACTAGGTTTGCTTTCATCTCAACCAATAAAAAAAAGTAAAGTAAACGCACAATTGGACATTCGAAGCAATAATTGGCAAGTTGCATGGCTGCTTGAGCTCTGCCTTGTTGTTAGTTTCCCGGGATACTACTTATTTGGAAAATTGAAATGACAATTTTATTTGTCACGAACGGCAAGCTTCTGTATTTAAAAATGTTAACAACAGAACAAAAAGTGTTTTTTGTGCAGTGCTATGGTTTGGGTGAAGAACATTCTTATCAGGGAGTGATAAGAAAATTCCTTGAACGCTGGCCAAATTATTCGGTTTCCGCTACTGGTGTAAAAAAAGTTGTTACAATATTTTTGCGTACTGGGAGTGTTTTAAATGTTAAGAAGAGAAAATCCGACCCAAATAAAGAAGAGAATGCTGCAGCTGCATTAGCTATGGATTCCGAAATTATCATTAAGACGGGTATTAGAAATTGGCAATATTAGCAAATCGCATTTGTAACAAATTTATCGTACTAACAAGGCGAAACCTTTCAAAGCAAAACTTATACACACTTTGGAAGAAAATGACGAGTCAAAACGATTAGATTTTTGTTTATGGTACGGCGAGCAATATCTACAAAATCACAATATTGGCAGAAGTATTATTTTTTCGGACGAATCCACTTTCACCAGTAATGGGGTGGTAAATTCTCAAAATGCACGGCATTGGTCTATGGAGAATCCAAATCATAGAGTTAATTGCAGAGGACAACGCCATAAAAAAGTAAATGTGTGTTGTGCTGTTTCTTACACTGGGATAATTGGGCCATATTTTTTTCAGCGGAATATGAACCAGTACAGTTTTCTGTAAATGCTGGAAAATATTCTTCAAGACCATTTGCATAACATGTCACTAGAAGATAGACAAACAGCATACTTTCATCATGACGGCCACCCAGCACATGCAACAAGAATGGTTAATTAGATCGCGAATTTCCTGGGCGGTGAATTGGTCGATATGGGCCAATACCTTGGCCTCCCAGAAGTCCCGATCTTACCTTAATGGACTTTTATTTATGGGGCTATCTCAAACAGAAAGTCTACGAGACTCCATTAAACAACGCCTTTGATTTGTTGAAACTGAGGTTGAGAGAGGCACTTGACGGTATTCCAATTCAACATATTCAAAATGCCTACAAAGCATTTACTAAATGGGCCGAGTTATGTGTATCGGTTGGTGGCAGCACATTTGAATAATTTCTTTATTTTTCGTTGTTCGTTTTGATTTTTGTTAGCAATAAGCGTTTTGTATTTTACTGATAAATTATTATTTAACATTGCATGGTTACTTATTTTGCGCACCTACGTTCAGAAAACCACAGGTAAAAAGCTCCATGTTGCTATCAACAAAAAATGTTAATAATTTACTTGAAATTTTATAGTAGGCTGATCTGGCTGAAAATTTAAAGCCTGTCATACATTTTAATTATAAACAAGTTTTGTTAATAACTTTTTGCGGTATCTTTATAAACGAAGGTAGTTTACTCTTAACACATTTAATTAAATAAGTTATATAATATATAATATTATATATATATATATATATATATATATATATATATATATATATATATATATATATATATATATATATAATCTTTAACGGAAAATTTTATTAAATCTATGGGTGGTAGGTGTATATGGTAGTGGTATGGGTTATATAATTTGATAAACAACTGCATTAAAGTTGGATTTTTATTACGTCATTCTGTGAGTCATCTAATGTTGATTATTGATGTCGCAGGGCTGTGACATATTGTCATCATTTGTTGTCATATTGACGTCTTTAACTAACGACACGGTTTGTTGGTTTTAGAAAAAACACGACGTGAAAATGACGTCAGGTTGTTGGCTGGGTATTGTACTACACCATTTGCGAATGGCTGAAGGAATCGTTCAATATAATTCTTAATCAGTAAAAAATTCTGGACGCAGCAAGTGCGTTATGGTAGTGAATTTTCATAAAAATCTTTTTAATAACAAATATGTGTTTTTTTAAGAAAGCAGGCATCAAATTTGGTTACCAGTATAACCTATATAGTAAAAACAAGGTGCCATGTTCCATTAAAATAACTTTATTGTGTGAAAATGTATAAAAATTTCCAAAAGTAAACTTAAAATGTTCCCGAAAAAACACGTTTCTTGGTCAACCTTATAGGTTAATAGCAAATTGAGCTGTTCAAATATGAAACATTTGATCAAAATTCGCTACCATAACGCACTTGCTGCGTCCAGAATTTATTTTTTTACAAATATGCATTATATTTCGATGGAAAATGCAAAAATGCAATAACATAAGCAGTGTTAGATTAAAAAAAAGGAAATTTGTATCACCAACGACTTATGGACCAGCCTGTGATTGCAGAAATATTATTTTAAGATGTAGCTCAAGACACCCTATAATTAATATATACAAATTGTCTTCATATCTTATATAATAACTGATATATTGAGCTTTATTAATTTTTTACGAAAATTCGACAAAAATTATATACCATTAAATGATAAACTCTATAGCTAAGGCTACTGCCAAGCATCAGAGAAAGGGTCTATTTGAAATGAATTTTCTGGAAATATTTTAGTAAAATGAAGGACAATGACGGTTGAAACTAAGACTTTAGGGTTTGTAAAACATCCTTCTTGAGACATTTTGTTTCTATAGCCCGTATTAGATTTAAGTTATTTGCCTAAATGTTGCCAATTTTGAAATTTTAAATCGCCACTTTGACGTTTTGAGGAAAACCCCAATTTATTTATTTTTAAATGCCTATAACTTTTTTGTCTTTTGACCTATATAGCTAAATTTTGGTAGGTAACTTACCCATAAGGATGTAAACCTGCGTACCAAATTTGGTTGCCCTTACTTTGTTAATTCCGGAGATATAATTTTTTCGCGAAAGAAAACACAAAATTTTCCGGGATGAGCAGATTTTTCTGACTAACGAACTCATCCAAGCCATTTGCAAAAGGAATTTTTTCACCAAATTTGATCAAAATCGGCCCATTATTTTTTGAGTTATCGGTGTGATATATATATATATATATATATATATATATATATATATATATATATATATATATATATATATATATATATATATATATATATATATATATATATATATATATATATATATATATATATATAAACATATAAAAATTGAAACTGACTCTGGATATGTTTTCTGGGGGGCCTAATTAGCGCTCATTTGAAGAAATTTTTTCAAAATTCAAAAGTCGGGATCTCCTCATTAGTGAATTTTTTTTAAGAAAATTCACTAAAAATGTCTGGGTATGACTGATACTTACTTCAAGTAGATGAGCAAAATATTTTTCATAATGAAGTAACATCCCAGTTAACTTTTCGTCATGATAATTATTATTTACTTTTTCTATACAAGATTGTATTATGTTTTCTACTTCCATTCCTTCATGTCTAAAAGTATGTTCAGCTACAAATATTACTCTATGAACATAGACTACCTGTAACCAAACTTGTTTAAAAAGTATTTGAATATAGTGGATATGTGAAGCAAAATATATCAAAAACTCTGGACGCAGCAAGTACGTTATGGCAAAAAAAATTCATAAAAATATTTTTTAATAGCAAATACGCGTGTTTTTTTAAAGCAGGCATCAAATTTGGTTACCAGTATAACCTATATAGTAGAAACAATGTGCCATATTTCATCAAAATAACCTAATTGTTTGAAACTGTACAAACTTTTCCGAAAGTAAACTTAAAGTGTTCCCGAAAAAACTGATTTCTTGCTCAACCTTATAGGTTATTAGCAAATTAAGCTATTCAAATTTAAAGCATTTAATGAAAATTCGCTACCATAACGCACTTGCTGTGTCCCGAATTTTTGTCTTTTAACTGACAGACCTAAATTTTGCTACATGGTGAACTTTTTATAATACCAACACGTGGACCAAATTTAGATGCCATTACTTCTTACTTGTTATTTCCGGATATAAAAATGTTTTTAATAGCAAATATGTGTGTTTTTTTTAAGAAAGCAGGCATCAAATTTGGTTACCAGTATAACCTATATACTAAAAACAATGTGCCATGTTTCATCAAAATAACTTTATTGTTTGAAAATGTACAAAAATTTCCGAAAGTAAACTTAAAGTGTTCCCAAAAAAACTCCTTTCTTGGTCAACCTTATAGGTTAACAGCAAATTGAGCTATTTAAATATGAAGCATTTGATTAAAATTCGCTACCATAACGCACTTGCTGCAGCCAGAATTTCGATTCTTACAAACATGCATTATATTTCGATGGAAAATGCAAAAATGCAATAACATAAAGCGTTTTTGATTTAAAAAAAAAAAGAAAATTTGTATCACCAACGACTTATGGGCCACCCTATGAATGTAGAAATATTTTTTAAGATGTAGCTCAAGACACCCTATAATTAATATATACATTTTTTTCATATCGTGTCTAATAACGGATATATTGAGCTTTATTGATTTTTTACGAAAATTCGACAAAAATTATATACCATTAAACGATAAACTCTATAGCTAAGGCTACCGCCAAGCATCAGAGAAAGGGTCTATTTGAAATGAATTTTCTGGAAATATTTTGTAAAAATGAAGGACAATGACGGTTGAAACTAAGACTTCAGGGTTTTAAAAACATTCTTCTTGAGACATTTTATTTCCATAGCCCGTATTAGATTCAAGTTCTTTGCCTAATGTTGCCAATTTTGAAGTTTTAAATCGCAACTTTGACGTTTTGAGGAAAACCCCAATTTATTTTTCTTTAAATGCCTATAACTTTTTTGTCTTTTGACCTACAGAGCTAATTTACCTATTTTCCTGGCTAACGAACTTATCCAAGCCATTTGCAAAAGGAAGGTATTCACTGAATTTGATCAAAATAGGCCCATTATTTTTTTAGTTATCGGTGTGATACATACATACATACATATATATATATATATATATATATATATATATATATATATATATATATATATATATATATATATATATATAAACATATAAAAATTGAAACTGACCCCGGATATGTCTTCTGGGGGGCCTAATTAGCGCTCATTTGAAGAAATTTTTTCAAAATTCATAAGTCGGGATCTCCTCATTAGTGAATTTTTTCTAAGAAAATTCACTAAAATGGAAAATTAATTTAGAAAAAACACTTTTGATGAAATAAGTATAAGAAAAAAGTTACTAAAAAATTTGCACATTTTTTGACATATCTATTGATTATGGCTGCCTCAACTTCCTTACTAACTACAGACGTAAAAGCTTCACCCTGGCTTCAAAACAACTGCTTAACTTATTCAGGGTGTCAATGTTTATTGACTCACTACAGCTATCTCTGTTATTGTTAGAGGGATGCTTAAATTATCAACATTGCACAGTTTTTAGTGAAATCTCTTTTTTTTTAATCCTACACAAGGACATGATCTCTAAGGCCCCAATCTGCCTACTCCTTAGAGCAGTGGACAAAGGTGGGTTGGGTTGTTATAGCTCGATTACGGGGCCTCAATCTGCCTACTCCCCAAATCTCGCCGGAGATCGTCTCTAAGGTCTCAGTGTGTTCAACCCTAGGCCTAAGAGAGATCTGGCAGGTCGTTGCAAGTCTTGTATTGTATGTACCATTTCGTCTACCTGCTTCGTTATCAGTGTAATTAGTCGCATCACGGTCAATTAAGTCAGGGGTGTTCGTCACGGTACTTAAAGGATTAAGAGGAGTGCAGGTATTTGTTATTTGAATGCAGGTAATTGTTGAGTCAGGTAATGGGGGCAATAAAATTATCTATTGACATTATTGTCTTTTTATGTGTTTGTAATGAAGATATAATAATAGGTTTCTAAGTAATCGGAAGACGAAGACCATCATCTCTCTGATTTAAACAATCGGGACGTTTCTCGGTCTCGATCGCTTCGCGGGTAATTCTGGTTTTGAAGTTGTAAACCGGGACTATTGTTTTGTCATTGTCGAAGTCTATTTTGTGTCCTGTATGAATATGAAACACGGCCAGCGCCGATGAGGGGTCGGATTTTCTAACTGCGAGGATGTGTTTATATATTGTATTGTGGATGCGTCTATTTGTTTGTCCTACATAAGTTCGGTGACAGTCGGAACAAGGAATTTCGTAAACTCCATGGGATTCGTTTGGAATCGTATCCTTGGGAGTTTTTATCAGATTTGATAGTTTTTTCTCTGTTGTGAACATGCTTTTGATATTATGGGTTCTAGAAATTCGGCTGATTTTGTCGGTGACACCTTTAATGTGTGGTGAAAACGGTGTGTGTTGTTGTGTGAACTCTGTCTGTTCTTGTTGTGGTTTGTTGTTCTGCGTTTCTAATGTTTCGTACTAAGTGATTGTTGTCGTATCCATTTTATAGCAATGTCCGTCTTAAAAAGTTTAATTTTATCTGTTTGTTGTTGTTGTCCGTCAGTCTAAGGGATCGTGTTACTAATGTTCCAACCACGGAATTTTGTTGCGATGGGTGATGGTGAGATTGGGCGTTAAAATAACGATTAGTGTGGGTTGGTTTTCGGTAGACAGTGCAAGAAAATGTCTGGGTTTTTAGTAATGCGTACATCTGAGAAAGGCAAAGAAAAATTATTTTCTATTTCCATGGTGAACTGGATTTGGTGATAGATATTATCCAGGTGAGAAAAGAATTCGTCTAGAAATTCTTTACTGTGTGGCCAGACAGCGAAAATGTCAAAATTAGACAGAACTAAACTTAAATTAAACCCCGTACAACCACTAACGATCTTTAAAAATCGTCAGCGCTGCCGCTATATTCCTAAGGGTGCACCTGAGTACAGAATTTGTACCAGAGTCGTCTTAACAACAAAATTCCTTGTTGCGTCCTAGGTGTCAGCAGCTCGATACATCTTACAATTCGTTCAGAATTTGACTACCTTAATCCAATTAATTTAGATATATTTTGGTTATGACTGGTATAACTGATGAGCTCAAATAAGAGCGAAAAAGTAGTAGGTGTTTCCAGTACTAATCTTTATATATATATATATATATATATATATATATATATATATATATATATATATATATATATATATATATATATATATATATATATATATATGAGTGCCGGCTGTGTATGGAGAATGACGAAACAGAAGAGCACGTGATATGTTCCCGCCCGGCTGCGGACAGGAGAAGACACCTGCTCTTTGGCAAGACACAGCTTGCACCGGAAGATCTGCGTCAACTTTTGCCGACAAAACTTGTCGACCCGTGTAGGAGGGTGGATTTGTTGGGCGAAATATTAGACAATTAGGCTTGAGCCACAATAGACCTTAAGGTCACAGTGGAGGGGCCGTTATGGCCCACTCACAATTTAACCTAACCTAGCCTACCCTTTTCCCTAATAAAAAAAAACAATCTAAGGCTAGTTGCATTCTGACCATCATTCAAAGCAGATACCGGCTATTTAGCCGGGGACGGTCGACGGTAAAGGTTTACTATCGGGGCGCGTGATTTTTATGAAATTTTGTATATGGACGTGTTTTAGGATGTAGATGACGAAAATTACAATAAAAATGAGGGCCGAATCCAACTTTTTGAGTTACTTGGACATTTTTGCAGGAAAAACGTAGGTTGTACTCACTTTTGCGGCATGTTTGTGTCATATTTTACACATTTTCGGGGGTAGTTCGTTTTATACCAAGCTAAAGAAGGTTGTATTCCACTATTCTAATTCATTTTCACGTAGTTAGTGCACCCCCTTAACTGTTTATGTGTCTCTGAAAATTACCCTTCTTTTCATCGTATAAGTTGAAATTGACATTTGACATTAAGTTGGCTTTATATGTCAAATGTCGATTTCAACTTAGGATCGGTTATACTGAAAAGAAGGGTACACATAAACAGTTAAGGGGGTGCACTAACTATGTGGAAATGAATTAAAATAGTGGAATACACTCCTTTAGCTTGATATAAAACGAACTACCCCCGAAAATGTGTAAAACATGTCGCAAAAGTGAATACAACTTACGTTTTTCCTATAAACATTTCCAAATAACTCCAAAAGTTGACTTCTGCCATCATTTTTATTGTGATTTTCGTCATCTACACCCTAAAACACGTATATATACAAAATTTCATAAAAATTGAACACGCGCCCCAAAAGTAAACCTTTACCAAAAGGGCTAAATAACGAAATAAAGGATCTAACATGCTTTTTACACACAATTCTTCCGACCTGACCTTCTGGACCTGACAACACCGCCTATCTGCATCAAATATGTCAACCAAACAACAGCCATAACCTCAAGTGCAAAAATATACGTTTTTGTTGCAAATCGAAATATTTTAATTGCTTTTATAATTAAAAGGTTATTAAAAACGAAATATACCACATTGTTTAGCTTTATTAATGTATGTACAACTGATTTTAGGCCATATTCTGTTATAATCACGTTAATATAAAGTTGATGTTAAGTCGACCGTTCCTACTGGATATCCAGAATAACTAAGTGAAGATTGGAACCTGTGATGAGCACTGACAAGTACACTTGGAGAAACCCAAATAACCACAACACATTTAAAAAAAGACCCGACGATCGTTTCACTAACCAAGTTAGCGTCATCAGAGGATGAAATTTTTTTTGTGGTGATTTGGGTTTCTCCAAGTGTACTTGTCCAAAATAAGTAATTAAACATGTACCGCATGTCCATGAAAAACAAAAGTACGTCCACTAGGTGTTCCTTTGGGGATGTTTCTAACTGACACCGGTTATGTAACTGCTAAAAATTAAAACTAATAAATATGTCAAATCGAATATGTTAATTATAATCGCGTGTATAAACTACGGATAGTTAACTTACCCTATTGGCTGCTAGTAAGTTTTCTTCTACAACATTTAACAAAGATATTCTAACAGGTTCTTGTAAACCAGGAGCTTCTTGTTGCTGGACTTTTTTATTTTTTCTCCTTTGTAGTTTGCTCGTTGTCATCTTATTAAGATATATCTATTAAACTTGCAATACTTTATTTTAAATGACATATATGCCTCATATTGGATCTGCCAAGTGTGACATTGATCAAATATTTGGTTGTTATAGAGATAGAAGATAATACGAGGGTCGATCAATAAGAACCTATGTTTGAAAACAGGGAGCGTTGCTGGTGGAAGTTGGCATTACCGTCATGTACTGTTATATGTCAAGCAACACCATACTACATTTTAGACTGATTCATTGGTTGATTTTTATTTGGCAGCCAGTCGTATCACATATGCTTCGTGTGTCTCGATAAAAAGGAAAAAGTGCAATATTGATCCGTAATTCGTCCATGATACGATTCTCGCTGATCGCCGAACTAAAGTGCGCGAAGTAGCAGATACCGTAGGCGTATCGTACGGAACGGCAATCAGTATTTTACATGATAAGTATGAGAAAGGTGTCGACCTGATGGATGCCGCGATTTCTCATGGTAGACAATAAGCGGATACAGCTGCTAATGTCGACGCAGTGTTTAAACCTCTTTAAGGGGGTTTGGAATTTTTGCATCGAGTCGTCACCGTTTATGAAACCTGGATACATTATTGGATACAGAGACCAAGAGACAGTTAAAACAATGTATTTTTCCGTGTGAATCTGCTCCGAAGAAGACATAGACGATCCCATCGAACTTAAAGGTCATGGCCACGATTTTTTGGGATTCGAAAGAAATCATCCTCATATGGACTTTTTGCAGAAAGGAAGAACAATCACGAGGCAATACTACAATGACTTATTGGACCGATTCAATAAGACATTGAAGGAAACATGTCCTCATTTCACTAAGAAAAACTCTGGACGCAGCAAGTGCGTTATGGTAGTGAATTTTCATTAAATTTTGCATCAATTTTGGTTACCAGGATAACCTATATAGTAAAAACAATGTGCCATGTTTCATAAAAATAACTTTATTGTGTGAAAATGTACAAAATTTTCCAAAAGTAGACTTAAAGTATGCCTGGAAAAACTCGTTTCTTGGTCAACCTTATGGATTAATAGCAAATTGAGCTATTCAAAATTGAAGCATTTAATCAAAATTCGCTACCATAACGCACTTGCTGCATCCAGAATTACTTTTCTTACAAACATGCATTATATTTCGATGGAAGGCCTGTTTGATTAAAAAAAAAGAAAATTTGTATCACCAACGACTTATGGGCCACCCTCTGATTGTAGAAATATTTTTTAAGATGTAGCTCAAGACACCCTATAATTAATATATGCAAATTTTTTTCATATCTTGTATAATAACGAATATATTGAGCTTTATTGAGTTTTTACGAAAATTCGACGAAAATTATATACCATTAAACTATAAACTCTATAGTTAAGGCTACTGCCAAGCATCAGAGAAAGGGTCTATTTGAAATAAATTTTCTGGAAACATTTTAGTAAAATGAAGGACAATGACGGTTGAAACTAAGACTTCAGGGTTTGTAAAACATCCTTCTTGAGACATTTGATTTTCATAGCCCGTATTAGATTCAAGTTATTTGCCTAAATGTTGCCGATTATGACGTTTTAAATCGCAATTTTGACGTTTCGAGGAAAACCCCAATTTATGTTTCTTTAAATGCCTATAAGTTTTTTGTCTTTTGACCTACAGAGCTAAATTTTTGTAGATAACTTACCTATAAGGATATAAACCCGCGTACCAGTAGTAGAAACAATGTGCCATATTTCATGAAAATAACCTAATTGTTTGAAACTGTACAAACTTTTCCGAAAGTAAACTTAAAGTGTTCCCGAAAAAACTGATTTCTTGCTCAACCTTATAGGTTATTAGCAAATTAAGCTATTCAAATTTAAAGCATTTAATGAAAATTCGCTACCATAACGCACTTGCTGCGTCCCGAATTTTTGTCTTTTAACTGACAGACCTAAATTTTGTTACATGGTGAACTTTTTATAATACCAACACGTGGAACAAATTTAGATGCCATTACTTCTTACTTGTTATTTCCGGAGATATAAAAATGTTTTTAATGGCAAATATGTGTGTTTTTTTAAGAAAGCAGGCATCAAATTTGGTTACCAGTATAACCTATATACTAAAAACAATGTGCCATGTTCCATTAAAATAACTTTATTGTGTGAAAATGTACAAACATTTCCGAAAGTAAACTTAAAGTGTTCCCAAAAAAACTCCTTTCTTGGTCAACCTTATAGGTTAACAGCAAATTGAGCTATTCAAATATGAAGCATTTGATCAAAATTCGCTACCATAACGCACTTGCTGCGTCCAGAATTTCTTTTCTTACAAACATGCATTATATTGAAAATGCAAAAATGCAATAACATAAGGCGTGTTTGATTAAAAAAACGTTGACGTTTTAAATCGCAACTTTGACGTTTTGAGGAAAACCCCAATTTATTTTTCTTTAAATGCCTATAACTTTTTGTCTTTTGACCTACAGAGCTAATTTACCTATAAGGATGTAAACCCGCGTACCAAATTTGGTTGCCCTTACTTTGTTAATTCCGGAGATATATTTTTTTTCGAAAGAAAACACAACATTTTCCAGGAAAACCTGGGCAGATTTTCCTGGATAACGCACTTATCCAAGCCACTTTCAAAAGGAATTTATTCACCAAATTTAATCAAAATTGGCCTATTATTTTTTGAGTTATCGGTGTGATACACACACACACACACACACATATATATATATATATATATATATATATATATATATATATATATATATATATATATATATATATATATATATATATATATATATACAAACATATAAAAATTGAAACTGACCCCGGATATGTGTTCTGGGGGGGCTTAATTAGCGCTCATTTGAAGAAATTTTTTCAAAATTCAAAAGTCGGGATCTCCTCATTAGTGAATTTTTTTAAGAAAATTCACTAAAAAGTTATGTACTCGCCCGACCTCGTTCTCGACGACTTTCTTCTGTTCTTCAACATGAAAACATAGCTCAGAGAAAACATTCAGCTTAAACGAAGTGGTTATCGCCGTGGAGTAAGAGTTCGACAAATAGTATTTCTTGGAGCGGTTAAAGAAATCACAGAAACGTTGGGAAAGGTGTATCGAGAGATTACGTTGAAAACTTTGCGTCTTCATTCCTAACTTGAGTATTTAATGATCGACCCTCGTAAAAAATGGCATGCAGTAAATAAGTATCCAGAAAAAATATGTGTGTGTCTCCAACCAATAACTCAAGAAATACTTCACCAATTCAAACCAATTTTGGCAATTCCCTTCATTTTGTTAATAGCTTGGATGAGTTCGTTAGGCAGTTTTGACACTCAAGTATCTTTAAAAAAAATGAAAACACTGCGCGCGCGTGTGTGTGTGAGCGAGCGAGCGTGCGTGTATGTGTGTGTGTGTGTGTGTGTGTGTGTGTGTGTTGTCATGTTATATGGCTGCAAACATTTTTTGCCTACTATGTATATACACATTAGAAACATTTCACTGCAACCATTAAAAACATGTTATATTAAAATGTGGAGCCTCAGTGGTCCAGGGGTAAGAACGTATGCCTCTGAACCGAAAGGTACTGGGTTCGATTCCCAAGGTTTCCCTTTAACTTTTTCAGTGCACACTGTAATAAATTAACATCAACCGAGGTTCTGGCATGTTATTTGAGCAAGTTGAATGCCTGCACGTTCCGCCCTTCGGAGGGGGTGTAAAGCCGTCGGTACCGCTTCCATGCGATGTTGGGCATATTAAATATTCTTACCCTCCTTACAGAAACACAAGGGTTCGGCAACATTTCCAGGATAGTGAGGTGAAACTGCTCGCTGGCGTCGGTGATTTGCCATAGTCGTGGAAATAGGTCGACGTTGAAGTAAAAAAAATGTCTCAGATATAAGTGGCACAGTACATCCGACTCAGATTTTAGTTTTAAAATAGTCAGAAGATGTCACCAGAAGTGCCTACAAATTATATGTCATCCCTAAATGCCATAAGTGGCAATTCTTTTTAGGCAAGCTATTAGTACAGGCAATAGAGGAGCCCGTTACTCTTGTCCATAATGCATTGAACTACATGAGTTTTTTTTTATAGATAGGTTCAGAATGACGTACTGAATGTAAAAACACAAAATCCTTACAAATTAGGAGGGCGGAAGTGCCGCCATTTTGAGCAAAACCGCTTCGGCCTATATCTCCGTAACCGTGCAGCTTAGACCAAAAATTGTAATGACCTTTATTATAGATATTTGCGTTTCTCATCTTTTTTGTTAAATAATTTTTGTTTATGTCACTCACCGTTTACAACTTATACTACTATTAGCATTCATTTATTGACTTTTTTACCTATATCTTGGTTAATAACTGTTTATTAAATAAACTGCTTATAACTTAACTTTTCAATAGACAAATTTCCTACAATTTTTACTTAAAACCTTTTTTCTCAAATCAATATTTTCAAAGTTATAACGTGTTAAATGTTGCACTTTTCAATCGACAAATTTTTTTGAAAATATTTTAGAAAAATGAAGGACAATGACGGTTGAAGCTAAGACTTCAGGCTTTGTAAAATATTCTTCTTAAGAGATTTTCTTCCTATAGCTTATATTTCAGGTTTCAGGTTCTTTGCCTAAATGTTGCCAATTTTGACGTTTTGGGGAAAACCCCCAATTTATTTTTCTTTAAATGCCTATAACTTTTTTATATTTTAACCTACAAGACTACATTTTGGTAGGTTACCTATTATGGTATAAACCGGTGTACAAAATTTGGTTGCCCTTACTTTGTTATTTCCGGAGTTATGATTTTTTTTTTCGAAAGAAAACACAAAATTTTCCGGGAAAGCCTGGGCCGATTTTCCTGGCTAACAAGCTTATCCAAGCCACTTGCGAAATGAAGGTATTCACGAAATTTAATCGCACATTTGAAAAAATGAGGGGGGGCACCTCAAAAAAATTTAGTGACATACAAATGTACGTCACTGACTGCAATATGATTTGTATATTATTTTGAGATAAAGTAAAACTACAAGTTTTTTGTCTCTTGAAATTTTCCGTATCTTGAATCGTTTACACGATAAAAAATATAAACCTTCTTATGGCATCTCCATTTATCATACAGAAAATCACAAACACCAACAATAATTTTTGTTGAGGTGTCCCCTTTATATGTTGCCTTTACAAAGTCCTACTACATATAAAGTTTATAGAATATAAAATAGGTTTATAGAAAATTGAGTTATTCCAATTTTAAGTATTTAATGAAAATTCGCTACCATAACGCACTTGCTGCATCCCGAACTTTTACTTACTTGCTTTTTTACTACGGCGTATGTATAAGAATCCAAATTAAAAATTTTAAACTATTAACAATTCCAACAATTTCAATTGACGTTACTATCCGGAAAACCCACCTGGAAAACAGGTAGTGTATAGTCCTCGGTAGTATATCTTTATTCATAAATAAATATTCTATACATATGCTAAATGGCACTCCTTACAGAATATCACAGGTTTTTTGATAATCACAACTTATATAAGAAAGGGACGCAATTCTACAACTAAACATATCACAGACACACTAAGAATAGAAACATGGGAGATTAGATTTGATATTAAAATAAGTTAAGTTCATAAAATTGTCTATTGTCTATTGTCGCTATTATCACTAAGTTTTTAAATGTTTCATTACTATTTGAGACGTCGACACGGCAACACTGTAGCAGCACTTGTTGATTAGTGACTGGACTTCATAGCTGGACATGTTGAAGTATTTTTGGAGATATGATTTAAATTGTTTGTTCTCCTCCGTTTCAATCATCTCTCCAAAGCAGCCAACAACAAATACTGCCAGGTGTACGGGGCAGTGGTGGATTCTTTCAAGCTCTGTTGCAAGATTGAGATCTCTTCCTACTTCGTCGACGTTCTTGTTGGTCACCTTTTCGACTGAGTTGACAGTGTATCTGGTCCTCTTGATTCTTTCTTGGAGGCGAGTGTTCTGGATGTGAGCTACTGACACTTCCAACATTATGATTTCATCTGGATTGGTGAACCTAACCATAATGTCGGGCTTGTTATGGTACAGCTTCTTTTCAGTCAGCAGCTTCATTCCTGCTCTTAACATCACCTGCCTCCCTTTGTGAAACCAATCTGCACTGATCACTGCCTTCCCGAACTGAAGGTTGTTGGTCGATTCTTCTGGAGCACTCATCGTAGTTAATATGGATTTTATTACCCAGTGCACTACGTTGTCGTGCCTAGTGATGTAAGCGTTGGTGGGGCAGGCCGACGCAACATGGTATGCTGTCTCTGTTTCTTTGCAGCCCTTCCTACAGGCGTGTCTTCTGCCAGGAATTGACCCTAATCCGTGCAACTGTTCTTCTGCCGCCGAGTGGAGTAAGGACATCCTCCAACTGTCCATAAACGGCGAGCTATGTGCTGGGAAAGATATTAAGGGCCCCTCTTTCGCAACAATTTTCCCATAGTGCATATTTTTGCCCCAGTCCTGGATCTCTCTTTCCTCAAATTTTTTGCGGATGTGTTTTGTCAGCGCTCTGCAGAGCCTTTGGTAGTCACCGGTGCTGTACTCGGTTTCCGGGTATTCATATTTGGTTACAACAAAGTCGTGGTCGCTGAGAGGGTTCCTCCACCCGGCCTTCTGGAGAGCCAAGTACGCTTCTAGAGATCTGGTCATTTCCGGGTGTGTCTTTAGGTAGACACCTCTCCTCATATACTGAATCTCTGCCTCAAGCTCTATGGATCTCAAGCCTAGGCCTCCTTTTTTCCTTGGCAGGTACACCCTGGCATTAGATGTTGTTCTGCCTTTGATGTTGTTTGCGACCAGTAACTTTCTTATTTCCAAAATCCAGAGCTCTGCAGTTTTTAAGAGAGGTGGCTCTTTTTTCCTCTGGATATAGATTCCCCATGACATAAATGGCAGCGGGTACTATGGAGGTGTTGAACAGTATCACCTTTTGGCCGGTCGTAAGCTTTGATTCGCATATTGTTTTTGTTCTATCCAGTATTATGTTGTGGATCGTGTCTGTGTTCCGAGCCGTGTCCCTCTCTAGTTGGTCAAGTCCGAGGTATTTGTATCCTTCTCGGACCTCTGGCAAGAATGGCACATCGTCCTCGTCAACTTCACCGCCTTTCCTGCAAAAGACGCCACATTTTGCAAGATTTAGCGTCAGCCCTAATTCTGAGGCGCTCGTTTTCAATTCATCTGTTATTGTTTCGATGCTTTTTTGGCTATTAGCATGACACTTAATGTCATCCATATAGGCAAGCATCTGGTGTTGTCCTTTGGTCGATCGATTGATAATTGGACTGGTCTTGATGTGGTCTATTATTGCTGCGGTGAGCAATATAAATAGTAGAGGAGAGATGCAGTCGCCTTGATATACTCCCCTTTTTACATAGATTGGGGAGGTCTGCTCCCTTCCCATTCTCACTCGGATCGACCATTGGTTCATCGCGTTTCTCAGGGTGTTTTTAATTTGGGCATGTACTGGCAGTGTACCTATCAGCCTTTTGAGTTGACGATGCGATACTGAGTCGTAAGCCTTTTGGAAATCGTACCACGCCGAGTAGTGCTTTTTCCTTCTTAACCTGGCTACTTGTGTTATGGCCTTGTCTTGGAGCATTCCATGTATGGTACCCCATGTATGCCCTTTAGCAAGCTGTTCTGCTGGTATAGCCCACTCTGGTAAATTCTCTTTGATAATGTGTGTTATTGTGGATGTAAGAATCTTGTAGTCCGTATTTAGGAGAGCTATTGGGCGATAGTTAGCAGGATCTTTTTCGTCTCCTTTTTTGTATATGAGGACTACAGTCGCTCTTACATCCATTTCAGTAATTTTATATGTACCTTGTAGGGCGTTTTTTACGAAGGCCACGACATATTCTGCTGCGCTGGGCAACACTTTATAAAGGTAATTTGGTATGCCATCCTCCCCTGGGGATTTCCAGGACGGGGCTTTTCTTATAGCCTGCATAACTCCTTTTTGAATTGTGTCTGCTTCTATTTGGGATGTGAAGTCCTTACCTGAGGAGAATCTTTGTATCTTTTGCAACCACGTATTGAGCGTAGGAGTATTGACTGGTTCCTCTGGCTGTTTATATAGTTTTCTGAAAAAGGCTTCTGTTTTTGAAGGATCCGGTGTTTTCCTTTCTACTTCTTGTAGAGTTCTCATTGACGGCCTTTTCTGAAATTCCCGTCTTAGTTTGTATGCTTCTTCTTGCTCTTCCTCAATTTTAGCTTTTTCTTTGAGGTATTTAATTCTGTCCTCAGTTGCCGTAATGTACTGTTTTGGTCTCATTTTTAATGTTTTCATAGATCTCGCTTCTTCCTTAAGCTCCCTTCCGAATGCTCCTCCTTTCCATTCTAAAACTGCTTTAGCCCTCTGTACATGCTTTTCTAGTTTTTCTATTTTGTTTTTTGTGTTTGTGTGTCTCGGTACATTCTTTCCTTTTTTTCCGAGAATTCCTTCTTCCAGCAACATACCTGCCACATATATCGCTTTCTTGATGGTTTTCCTTTTGTTGGTTTCGCCATTTTCGCTGTTGTTTATGTCGCGTATAGCTTCGCAGAGAACTACATTCACGCGCTGAATGTACCCGAGATTGGTTGGTGTTACGTGAAACTTTTTAATTTTCTTTCTAATATCGCTTACACAATTCATGTACTTTTTAAATGTTAAGCGCAGTTTACCTACGTCCTCTTTATTTGCAGGGGATTCAAGGGTGCTTTCTGGAATGCGCGTTATCTCTTCGACAGTACAGGTTACGCCGGCCTGCGTAATTTGTTGCCTGTCTGGTGTTCCGGCAGGGGTGGTTATATTAGTAAGTGGGTGTTGAGTGTCAATGCCTGCATGGCTATCTGCATTTGTGTGTGACAAGTTAAGCAATGTTGCGTTTTCACTCACCCCATCTGTTTCTAAATCTTCCGTGGTCAGTATCCCCGCCTGTCACGCGGGAGACCGGGGTTCGATTCCCCGCCGGGGAGGACACTTTTTCCATTTTTTTTCTTTTTCTTTTTTTTATCTCATATAGCCACTTGCAAAGTTACAATTTTTAAAAACCTCAAAGAATGTATTATATCAATGTGTTTTTATACAAGTCATATATATATATATATATATATATATATATATATATATATATATATATATATATATATATATATATATATATATATATATATATATATATATATATATATATATATATATATATATATATATATATATATTATATATATATATATATATATATATATATATATATATATATATATATATATATATATATATATATACATACATATATACATACATATATACATACATATATACATATATACGTGTCCCTAACGTTTTCTCGATGCGATAGATGTTCCACAAGTGCACATTTTAAAATTATTTCTATTTATACCGGGTATTAATATACGGAGTATTGCACCAAACTTCCTTTTAGTGAATTTTCTTTAAAAAAATTAACTTATGAGGAGATCCCGACTTTTGAATTTTGAAAACATTTCTTCAAATGATCGCTAATTAGGCCCCTTAAAACACATATCCGGGGTAAGTTTATATATATATATATATATATATATATATATATATATATATATATATATATATATACATATATATATATATATATATATATATATATATATATATATATATATATATATATATATATATATATATATATATATATATGTATGTATGTATTACACCGATAATTCAAAAAATACTAGGCCGATTTTGATTAAATTTGGTGAATACCTTCCTTTTGCAAGTGGCTTGGATAAGTTATCTGTCCAGATCTTCCAGGAAAATTTTGTTTTCTTTCAAAAAAAATTATATCTTCGGAAATAACAAAGTAAGGGCAAACAAATTTGGTACCTACATGCTTTTATATCATTATAGGTAAGTTAAGCACCAAAATTTAGCTCTCTAAGTCAAAAGACAAAAAAGTTATAGGCATTTAAATAAAAATAAATTGGGGTTTTCCTCAAAACGTCAAAATTGGCAACATTCAGGCAAAGAACCTGTAACTAATACGGGCTATGGAAAGAAAATTTCTCAGGAAGAATGTTTTATAAACCCTGAAGTATTAGCTTCAACCGTCACTGTCCTTCATTTTACTAAAATATTTCCAGAAAATTCATTTCAAATAGACCCTTTTTCTCATGCTTTGGCAGTAGTCTTACCTATAGAGTTTACCGTTTAATGATAATTTTTTTTTCGAATTTTCGTAAAAAATCAATAAAGTTCAATATATCCATTATTATGGAAGATACGAAAAAAAATGTATACATTAATTCAAGGATGCCTTAAGCTACATCTTAAAAAACATTTCTACAATCACAGGTGGCCCATAAGTCGTTGGTGATATATATTTTCTTTTTTTTTAAATCTAACACTGCTTATGTTATTGCATTTTTGCATTTTCCATCGAAATATAATGCATGTTTGTAAGAAAAGAAATTCGGGACGCAGCAAGTGCGCTATGGTAGCGATTTTTGATTAAATGTTTGACCGAAATTATCCAAGCTGGCATGGAATTATTTTTTCCACATACAAAGAAAGCCTCTATAGCCACTCAAAAGCCCTGGTTCTCTAAATCCTATGACAAGGCCATACTTCAAAAGGTCAAAGCTCACAAAACGCTTCTACACAATCCCAGTCAAGAAAACCGTCAAGCATTTAACAACGCAAGAAACCGCTATGTCCGCATTCTTTCTGAGACAAAAAACTCGTTTAATAACCACATCAAAAACAAAGTCCTCTCAAGCTCCAACGGCAGCAAACCCTACTGGACTCTTGCTAAATCTATTGGGAATAATTTCTGCAAGAGCACGTTCCCACCTCTTGTTTGAGGGAATGAAATTGTTTCTACCGCTCTGAGCAAGGCTGAGCTTTTTGCCTCGCTGTTCGCCGGCAATGCTACTCTCAACCCACCTCCAAATGTTCAACCACCAACAGTCCCCAATGTCGCGCATAAAATGACGGATATCATTTTCAAAACTAAAAAGCCTGGACGCAGCAAGTGCGTTATGGTAGTGAATTTTCATAGAAATGATCTGGCACAAAATATTTTATAATTTTTTTTTCTTGTAGCATAGAAATCTAAATTTTGGTATATAGTTTTCTTTTTATATCGTAAACCTACCTACCAAATTTGGTTATCATAGATTTTTTATTTTTTAAGATAAAAATTTTTTTCAAATGAAAACTCAAAATTTTCCCGGAAAACCTTGTCCGATTTTTTTGATTAACGAACTTGTCAAAGCCTTTTACAAAAGGAAGGTACGTGCCAAATTTTATCAAAATCGGCGTATTATTCTTTGAGATAAAAAATTTTTTCGAATGAAAACTCAAAATTTTCCCGGAAAACCTCGTCCGATTTTCCTGACTGACAAACTTGTCAAAGCTATTTACAAAAGAAAGGTACACGCCAAATTTTATTAAAATCGGCTAATTACTTTTTGAGATAATAATTTTTTTCGAATGAAAATTCAAAATTTTCCCGGAAAACCTCGTCCGATTTTCCTGACTAACGAACTTATCCAAGCTATTTACAAAAGAAAAGTACATGCCAAATTTTATCAAAATCGGCCCATTATTTTTTGAGTTATCGGTGTGATACATATATATATATATATATATATATATATATATATATATATATATATATATATATATATATATATATATATATATATATATATATATATATATATATATATATATATATATATATATATAAAAGGTACGAAATATGCTCTCTTCTCTTAATACCAGGAAAGCCTCTGGCCTCGACGAGATCGCAGCAATTGTTCTCAAAAAATGCGCACCAGAACTTGCTCCTGTCCTGACTCGTCTGTTTCAGACATCTTACAATAAAGGCATATTCCCTAGTAACTGGAAAACTGCACGAGTACAACCCGTCCCCAAGAAAGGATCCAAAGCGCTTCCTAGCAACTACAGGCCTATTTCTCTCCTTTTAGTCGTCTCTAAAGTGATGGAAAAGTATATAAACACCGAATTACTAAAATTTCTCGAAAAACACAGTCTAATCCACGACAGGCAGTATGGATTCCGTCAGCGCAGATCAACTCCCGACCTCCTTTCCCTTGTCACCCATTCTTGGAACAAGTCTATGGAACTACACGGTGAATCCCAGATTGTCGTTCTAGACATATCCAAAGCATTAGACCAAGTCTGGCACGCAGCGCTGCTTAATAAACTACCGGCCTATGGCCTACCACCAACACTCTGTACCTGGACAGCAAATTTCCTCTCCAAGCGGAGCATTTATTTTCTCGTGGATGGCCATTCCTCTAAACTGTATTCAATTAATGCAGGTTCAGCTTTAGCCCCTACTTTTCTTCTCCACATCAATGACCTCCTCTCTAGCACATCCAACCCAGTTCACAGTTACGCGGACGACAGCACCCTTCACTCAAATATACAATATTCTAATCCTGTCTCTTTAGCCCAATTAGATAGGATCTCAGACTCATGGAGGGTTATGTCTCCGTGGATCTCCAAAAAACATTAGACTGGGGAAGTAGAAATCTTGTACAATTCAACCCCACCAAATCTCAGTCTTGCTTTCTTTGTCATAAGAGATACACCAGCCCTAGACCCATCACAATGAACAACCAAGTTATTCAAAGTAATGATTCCTTTTCACTTGTTGGCATTTCTGTGGATCGAAATCTCAATTGGCACCAACATGTCACATCAATTGCCGAAGCGGCTGCTAAGAAATTAGGTTTCCTCCTCCGGGCTCGCAAATACTTTTCACCAGCTAATCTCTATACCTTATATACTTCACAAATAAGACCAAACCTCGAATACTGCTCCCACATCTGGGGTGCCGCCGCCGCCGCTTGTAAACTCGCTATCCTGGACTCCATTTAGAAGAGAGCTATACGTATCATCGGCGACCCTACCCTCACCCAAAGGCTGCCATCCCTTGCCCACCGACGTGCCGTTGGTGACCTCTCTCTCTTTTATAGATATCTGCACGGGCACTGTTCAGAGGAGCTTTCTTCCATAGTTCCTCCACCTGCTGCCCCCAACAGATCTACCAGGGGAACAGAGCGGATGCACCCTTTTACTGTCCAGGTCACCAGACATAGAACCTCTTGTTATGCCCGCTATTTTGTCCTGAGGACTTCCAAGTTGTGGAATTCCTTGCACATACCCAAACGTCTGTATTATACATACAGTTGGCATCGATTTAGAAAGCTGGGTTAAATAAAAACATAAGAAACATATATCTTACCAGCAAATGCTCCATTGCTATGACAACTGATCTAGGGACAGCCTAGACCAGAGACAGAGCATTATAAAACTTCACCCTACCAATCGCTGTGCAGACTGGTTCAAGACACAGTGATTTTGGAATGGGTGGAGTGAAGAGACTAAGGGCATGCACAATAGGCCAAGGGATGCAGTGCTATCAGGGCGGCAAACCGGCGGACGAGCCATGAGGGAGAAAAAAAAATGCTAAATTCCATAATACTGGCTCAAACTCAACTCCTTAAATTTGGATTTGTACCCGTTTTCATTCTCCATTTTGATTTCACTCAATAGGGCTTCCACTATTTCACTCATCTAACCTTTTCCACTAAGACAAAACTATAAGCATCTAGCTGATATGTTGATTCTGACCCTCCGTTTTGTGTGGTTATGTGTTCTTATGTTCTGAGCACGAGCACACTGATAGAATGGTGGTCAAAAGGTCATTCCGTATCTGTTTGAACGCCGAACTGTCATACTGCGCATTCTCAACGGTAACCAACTTAATACAGCTAAGTTGACGAAGATTCGCCCCAAATATGCGATATAATCAGAACAGCAATAAAATGTTCTACACGCTATTAAACCAAATCTATAATCCGGGGATTGCCAAAACTATTAAACAAAATCATTACTGCAAAAATGCGTCGACTTATTACTATTATAGAGTTTAATAAGTTTCGTCTGTAAGCAATCTGTTTTATTAAGGTTATTAATTTATCATATAACTGTAGTAACCAACGTTTAGAAAACTCAGTATATCTACGGATAGCAGTAGGTTTTCCTGCCACAAGTTGACGGTAATCTCCCATAATTAGAAAGAAACCTAGTATAATAAGAAACATTTCAGCAACACAGGATACTAACACAATTTTTCTCAGTGTAGGTATATATATATATATATATATATATATATATATATATATATATATATATATATATATATATATATATATATATATATATATATATATGTATGTATATATATATATATATATATATATATATATATATATATATATATATATATATATATACATATATTGTCACGAAGTGACATAATGGCCATTAGAAATCTAATTAGTTAACAGGGGAATAGATCCGTACCATCTGTATTTAATTTAATTTATTTTTGTTATTAAAATATTCGTAGATGTTTGATAAAATATAGCTTCGAGAGCGGGGCAGGCATGGCACCGGTGTGTTGTCGCCCAGGCGGGTCCTGCGGTGTGCGAAGCGATGAAAGCAGGGACGGCTGGTCTGGTCCACTACATACCTATGCGCACCTCGCAGCGCATACTTTGCGTGCCGTGCGAGAGCTAGGAGATCCACCGTGACGTGCTGAAGAGAGGTTCTTTTTCGGCAGTCGCAGGGGCCGTCACGGAGAGTGGCCAGCCTCCGTCCTGGTCTCGTCTAGAATTTGACGTGTTTTTTTTTGGCTTTGGGTGCGTCGCGTCGACGACGGAACCAACAGGCCGGCCGTCGGGGGGGTGAGGAGCTTACCACCCCTATTCGTGATACCGTCCGTATAACTCGCGAATATTTCAGTTTCTGCCTCTGGTCTGTAATAAATTGATTTGTTGTCAAATAAGTTAGTTTAAACGTGGGGTATGCCGGGAGAATCCCTTGTGTAAGTATTTCTTTGTATATATTTTGTAAATATTTCCCCACCAATACTGTTGTAAATAGACTATTTGTTTTATACGGTATTTCATTTAAAGCTTCCCAACCAATCCACCCCAACATAACGCAACATTCTGATCTCTAATATACAGGCCATAATTAGGGAGTCCTGAGGGACTCTGCCTGAGGACTTACGCGAACCCTGTCTCCACTGAAGTGTACCCCGGGTCCGTGTAACTGTAAATAACAACCGAGGACAGAGATATAGTCCTGAGGGAGCGCAGCGTCTTCCTTTAAAGAACGCTGCTGGCGCCTGAGCAAATCCCGTAAAAAGCCGTATTGATAAGGTTATCCCGTGGGAACCTCCCCATATTAGGGAAAGATAACCTTATCCCGATTTGACCCCTCACAATATATATATATATATATATATATATATATATATATATATATATATATATATATATATATATATATGTATGTATATGTATGTATCCAAAACCGATAACTCAAAAAATAATTAACCGATTTGGATGATACTCCGCAAGTACCTTTCTTTTATTAATGGCTTGGATGAGTTCGTTAGCCAGGAAAATCGGACAAGGTTTTCCGGGAAAATAAATTCTCTAAAACTCACAAAGCTATTTTAATGAAATTTGGTGGATATGTTGCCTTGGAAAAGACCCCACTACATACCAAAATTCAACCTTCTAGGTTTATAGAAAATTGGGTTATTTAAATTTGAAGCATTTAATGAAAATTCATTACCATAATGCACTTGCTGCGTCCCGAACTTTTGATAAATGTATATAGGCATTGAAGAAAAATTAATGGAAATTGAATATGTGGTCATGTCATTAAAGTTATTTGTGTAAAAAAATATGTTGAGTTAGATAAAAAAAAATCGGGACGCAGCAAGTGCGTTATTATGGTAGTGAATTTTTAGTAAATGCCTCAAATTTGAATAACTCAATTTTCTATAAACTTAGAAAGTTTAATTTTGGTACGTAGTAAGGTCCCACCCAAAGAAACATATCCATTAAATTTCATTAAAACAGCTTTGTCATTTTCGGAGAAAAAAATTTTTTCAAAAGAAAACCCAAAATTTTCCCGGAAACCCTGCCCGGTCTTCCTGGCTAACGAACTCATCCAAGCCGTTAATAAAAGAAAGGCACTTGCCGAGTTTCATCGAAATCGGTTATTTTTTGAGTTATCAGATGGATACATATATATATATATATATATATATATATATATATATATATATATATATATATATATATATATATATATATATATAAACATATAAAAATCCAAACTGACCCCGGATATGGGTTCTAAGGGTCCTAGTTCGCGCTTATTTGAAAAAATTCTCACCATCGATACCTCTCTATTAGTGAATTTTTTAAAATAAAAATTCACTAATAAATATACTCATGAATAAATCGTTGTTTGTGAAGAATATATAAATAGTTGTAAGCCTGAATTAGTCCCCTGTGGGTCCGGGGACTAACTAAAAGAATAGGCCCAAGGTAACTCATGCCTATTGTAAAAGGCGACTAATTGGAATCAAACACTGTCGGGGGTCTTGTCCAGGTGGGCCTGGAGGGAGGTGGATATCTCTGGGGAGTGATGTACACCCGGATTTTGAGGCCTCCACTCTCGGCTTAGAAGTGGATGGTTGCCTGCGCTTGGTTGTTACTCGGAAGCGGGGTTCCGGATGGGTGCCGTCTTGGATTGAGTGCTGGCGGGTGTCGTGTGTCTAGACGACCCGGAGGGGGTTGACAGCTCTGATGAGTGGTAAACACCTGGAGTTTGGGGCCCCCACTGTGTGCTTCGGAACGGACGGACGGCCTCGCTTGTGCGATGCTCGGGAGCGGGGCTCGATGGGATGTCGCCTTGAGTCTAGCACTGGTGGGTGTCGGGTCTAGACGAACCCGAAGGAGAGCTGAGATCTTTAGGGGTGGAATAAAACTAAGGGTTGAGGCCTCTTCTGTGAGCTTCTAAACGGACAAACGACCTCACTTGGATGCTGCTCGGATGCAGGACTTCATGATACTGTACCGAGTCAAACACTGACGGATGTCTGGTCAAGACGAACTCGGAGAGAGGTTATCCCTCTTTGAGCTTTGAGACGGGCAAGCGACTTCGCTCAGATGGCAGTACATCTGTCAAACAAAGTTTCACTTCGCAGGTGCCGTCTCCTGTCGGAAGCTCGATTTGTTGGGTGAAATTTAAGCTAACGCTGGCAGGTGTTGGACCTGGACGAACCCGGAGGTGGCTGGGGTCTCTAGTGGTGGATTACACCTGGAGACTTGGGCCTACTTTGTGAGCATCGATACAGGCTAACGACCCTGCCTGGATGCTGCTCGAGGGCGGGACTTCATGATACCGCCTCGAGTCAATGAAACACTGGTGGGGTCTGATGCAGGTGAGGCTGGGGGGAGGCAGACATCTCTGGGGAGTGATATGCACCCGGAGTTTGGCGCCTCCACTGTGGCCTCAGAGACTGACAATTGGCCTCCCTTGGTTGTTACTCGGGAGCGGGGTTCCAGATGATACTGCCCTGGATTGAGCCCTGGCGTGTGTCGTGTGTCCTGACGTCCCGGGGGGCTCTGATCTCTGTTGAGTGGTAAACACCCGGAGTTTGGAGCCCATACTGTGTGCTACAAAACGGACGGACGGCCTCGTTGGGGTGATGCTCGGGAGCAGGACTCGATGGGATAGTGCCTTGAGTCTTAACACTGTTAGTTGTCAGGTTTGGAAGAGCCTGAGGGGAGCTGAGATCTCTAGGGGTGGATTACAACTGGAGATTAGATGCTGCTCGAGAGCGGGACTTCATGATACCGCCTCGAGGCAAACACTGACGGATGTCGGGTCCAGACGAACTCGGAGAGAGGTTATCTCTCTTTGAGCTTCGAAACAAGCAAGCGACTTTACTCAGATGGCAGTACACCTGCCAAACAAACTCTGAGCCTCAAGAAAAGATCGACTCCCTCAGGGAGCTGGAATTGATGGGTGAAATCTAAATAATTAGACGTGAGCCACAATAGACCTAAGGTCGCGGTGGAGGAACTGAAATAGCCCACTCACAATAAAATCTAATCTAATCTAAGCCTGAATTACAATGTCCGCACTCAAAGAAACTATGGAGAATGACAGGCAGTTCTGTTATTGTCGTAAAAAAATCGAATGATATAAGTTTTATTCAGTTTTACAAATTTATTTAAAGAAAAACGAGATCTCAATAAACTTTCTATTTTCTTCTTTTATTGCCAAATAGTTCCAAAAAAGCTGCCTTTTACATTATTTTTAATGCTTTTATTGGTGGCAAATTTATTTTTCAAAATTTATTTAATTATATTTTGTTTAAATAATGAACAAAATAAAGAAGGAAAAAGCTGTGTTTTCTTTTATTTTTTAATGCTTATTCGCTGCAAACACACACACACGTAATATATATATATATATATATATATATATATATATATATATATATATATATATATATATATATATATATATGTTAGCGTGATGATAGTGTGGTTGATGATATGTATCTTATATTGTTAGGCTAGGGATTGTTATGGGATGAGCTGTGTAGTTTTTGTGCTAGTAAATAAGTTATTATTCAGCTTTTTATATAAGGAAACTTTTGATTGGTTTGTATTTTAAGAATACATTTTTTTTGTGAATTAATTCGTTGGGTTACCAACCACATAGAACCACTACATTTTATAATGACAAGCGCAAACTTGAAATTTTTTAAGCTTTAGAAGTATAAAAGCACATACACGACAGTGCCTACCTTGTTTTAAATGCACAAACTTATTTGATGGATTACCATATCTTGGAGATTCTTCCCCCTTACTAAATACATCAAACAAAATACTTCTATTTTTCAGAAAAGTTTACAACTTTTCTGAAAAATAGACCTATTACATTTAGTTGATGTGTGTTGACATTTTCGTTGTATGGAGTCTGCTCTATTATTGTTTAGTTCTTTTATTGTTGTAATTGTTATGACTATGTTTATTATACGTATATTCTATTTTTATGTTAATTATTGACCTACATCACGTAGATATTTTGAAGATGCAATCGGTCATTTTTATTTTATTTTTTAAAGAATTCTTCATCATAATGCAGCAACAGATTCTTATTTGTATTTGTCATGAATTCGTATAAATGAATTAAATTTTCTTGTGCGATAGTGCTGTCAAACAGCGAAACCGGTTACAGAGAAGAAAAACTATCATTTGTGAAGTCACAGAAGGTCTCTTCGTCAGTATTTCGTAGGAAACGGTTACACAAAGAAAAGGCAACAATTAAATAAAATATCATCGTCATTTTGCCACTTGAATAGTATTTGGCAATTTAGATGAAATCGTATATTGAAAAAAAAAACAACAAATAAGTATTTTTTTATTTAAAAATATGTTATTTGATTTCATCATTGGAGTCATATCTCTTTCTGTCGTGCTATTTCTTTAAGTTTGGAAACAAGAAATAGTCACTCGAGGCTAAATCCGGAGAATAGGGCGGATGAGGGAGCAATTCGTAGCCCAATTTATGCAATTTCGCCATGGAGACTACACATGTGTGCATCTTTGCATTGTCTTGGTGGAAAAGAACTTTTTTCTTGGCCAAATGCGGTCGTTTTTTCTTCAAATCATTATTCAATCAGTCCAATAAGTTGGTATAATATTTACCATTGTTTGTTCTTCCCTTTTGAAGGTAATCAATGTGGATTATACCGTGTGCATCCCAAAAAAACGTCGCAATGACTTTATTGGCTGACACAACCATCTTGGCCTCCTTCAGCACTGATTTACACTGAGAAAACCCACTGTTTTGACTGCTGCTTGGTCTCTAGTGTGTTGTGGTCACTATTCCGGTTGAACAACGCCAAACACTCCTTCGAAGTTGTCACACGATTGCATTTGTGGTCGATTGTGAGCAAACCGACAATAGGCATGGATGCAAAATGATGAAAATGTTTTGTATCCTCCTACTATGTCGAAAATCATAACTACTGGACAATTGATAGTCCCTTTATTAATCTTATTTTTAAAGGGGTAGACATTGATCCAATCCAATCCATAGCAGGTGGTAGTGGAATTTTCCTTTATGTAATAGTAAAGGATTTTTTCACGCCCGAGGAGGTACCACCCCATACATCAAGGGGCCGGTGAAGTCCCAACGGACGTTTCCGGTTCTGGTGTATGAGTCGGTTTCCCTTATAAGCAAAAATGATGATGGCTCCTCCTTGTATAAAATATTCCGGAGGCAAAATACCCCTCCATTCGGATCTCCGGGAGAGGGGTGTACAGGGGGCGCCAACATCAAAATTTAACATATCCTTTTCGAATATATGTGGCCTAAATTCTAACCTGAACTCCGTCCACCATTTCCTCCAGGCTAACAGGCCCCAACTCCTCTTCCTCACCGAAACCCAAATCAGTGCCAAAACTGCCACTAATCACCTTAATTTCCCGGGGTATGAGCTCCTTACTGCTTTTAGATTGCATGGAGGCGTGTGCGCATACGTCCGTAGCAATCTACCCTGCACCAGACTTCCCAATTTAGAAGCTGGAAGAAAAGACATACTATGGATAAAACTCTCTCTCAGGGCTGCAACTAAATTCATCTGTTGCATTTACCGGTCACCTTCTGACAACAACTTTGTCCAGCTCTTTGACTACCTTTCTGAAAAAACCGACTATCTGATTTCTGAATATCCTTCCTCCGAGGTCACTATTCTTGGCGACTTCAGTGTCCATAATAAGGAATGGCTAGGATCTTCAAAAACCGATCCACAAGGGGGAGCAGCAGAGGCCTTTGCAGTCAGCAATTCTTTGGCCAATATGGTACAGCAACCTACTTACTTTCCTCGTATCCCAACACACAGCTCAAATCCCTTGGATCTCCTTCTTACTACAAATCCTGAATGCTATAAGATATCAGTCACCGCCCCCCTTGGTCGCTCAGACCACGGCATGGTCACTGCTTCCTGTGCAATGCAACCCGATGTCACACAGTCATCACACCCACGTATCGTTTGGCACTACAACTCCGCAAACTGGGACGAAATGCGGGATTACTTTTCCTCATTTCCATGGTCGTTTGTCTGCTTCTCTCATCCTGACCCCTCTGATATCTCACAAAACGTCACCGAAATTATCCAAGCTGGCATGGAATTATTTATTCCACGTACACAGAAAACCTCTTCAGCCACTCAAAAGCCCTGGTTCTCTAAATCCTGTGACAAGGCCAGACTTGAAAAGGTCAAAGCTCACAAAACGCTTCTACACAATCCCAGTCAAGAAAATCGTCAAGCATTCAACGACGCAAGAAACCGCTATGTCCGCATTCTCTCCGAGGCAAAAAACTCGTTTAATAACCACATCAAAAACAAAGTCCTCTCAAGCTCCAACGGCGGCAAACCCTTCTGGACTCTTGCTAAGTCTACTGGGAATAATTTCTGCAAGAGCACGTTCCCACCTCTTGTCTCAGGTGATGAAATTGTTTCTACCGCCCTGGGCAAGGCTGAACTTTTTGCTTCGTTGTTCGCCGGAAATTCTACTCTCAACCCACCTCCAAATGTTCAACCACCAACAGTCCCCAATGTCGCGCATAAAATGACTGATATCATTTTCCAAACTAAAAAGGTACGAAAGATGCTCTCTTCTCTTAATACCAGGAAAGCCTCTGGCCTTGACGAGATCCCAGCAATTGTTCTCAAAAAATGCGCACCAGAACTTGCTCCTGTCCTGACTCGTCTGTTTCAGATATCTTACAATAAAGGCATATTCCCTAGTAACTGGAAAACTGCTCGAGTACAACCCATCCCCAAGAAAGGATCCAAAGCGCTTCCTAGCAACTACAGGCCTATTTCTCTCCTTTCAGTCATCTCTAAAGTGATGGAAAAGTATATAAACACCGAACTACTAAAATTCCTTGAAAAACACAGTCTAATCCACGACAGGCAGTATGGATTCCGTCAGCGCAGATCGACTGCCGACCTCCTTTCCTTTGTCACCCATTCTTGGAACAAGTCTATGGAACAACATGGTGAATCCCAGATTGTTGCTCTAGACATATCCAAAGCATTCGACCAGGTCTGGCACGCAGCGCTGCTTAATAAACTTCCGGCCTATGGCCTACCACCAAAACTTTGTACCTGGACAGCAAATTTCCTCTCCAACAGGAGCATATCTGTTGTTGTGGATGGCCATTCCTCTAAACTGTATCCAATTAATGCAGGAGTTCCTCAAGGTTCAGCTTTAGCCCCTACTTTGTTTCTTCTCCACATCAATGACCTCCTCTCTAGCACATCCAACCCAGTTCACAGTTACGCGGACGACAGCACCCTCCACTCAAACATACAATATTCTAAGCCTGTCTCTTTAGCCCAATTAGATGAGGATCGCAGACTCATGGAGGGTTCTGTCTCCGTAGACCTCCAAAAAATATTAGACTGGGGAAGTAGAAATCTTGTACAATTCAACCCCACCAAAACTAAGTCTTGCTTTCTTTCTCACAAGAGATACAGCAGCCCTAGACCCATCACAATGAACAACCAAGTTATTCAAAGTAATGAGTCCTTTTCTCTTGTTGGCATTACTGTGGATCGAAATCTTAATTGGCACCAACATGTTACATCAATTGCAGAAGCGGCTGCTAAGAAATTGGGTTTCCTCTTCCGGGCTCGCAAATTCTTTTCACCAACTAATCTCTATACCTTATACACTTCACAAATAAGGCCAAACCTCGAATACTGCTCCCACATCTGGGGTGCAGCTGCCGCTTCTACACTCGCTATCCTGGACTCCATTCAAAAGAGAGCTATACGTCTCATTGGTGACCCTACCCTCACCCAAAGGCTTCCATCCCTTGCCCACCGACGTGCCGTTGGTGACCTCTCTCTCTTTTATAGATATCTGCACGGGCACTGCTCAGAGGAGCTTTCCTCCATAATTCCCCCACCTGCTGCCCCCAGCAGATCTACCAGGGGAACAGAGCGAATGCATCCTTTTAACGTCCAGGTCACCAGACATAGAACATCTTGTTATGCCCGCTCTTTTGTCCTGAGGACTTCCAAGTTGTGGAATTCCTTGCCGGCACATGTTTTTCCTTCTCCTCCGAACCTCCAAACCTTCAAGTCCAGAATTAACAAGCTGCCTCTTTCCTCCTTGTCAACACCCACGGTACGATAGTATTTAGGCTGTAAGCCCTCGTGGTGTGTTGTTGACATTAAAAAAAAAAAAAAAAAAAAAACACGGCACCCATCTTGCGGATAGCTTTCTCATACCCAAGTGATCATGCAAAAGCGAAACCACTGAGCCATGTGATATGCCTATGGCTTCCACAATCTCCGGCACTTTCAATCTCTGATCGGCGAACACCATATCGTGCATTTTTTCAAACGTTTCTGGTGTAGCGACCTCAACTGGGCATCCAGAACATTCGGCGCCAATTGTGCTTGTATGACCGCAAGGAAATTAAGTAAACCACTTTTTTACCATGGAAATTGATAGTGCAGAGTCCCCATAGTATTTATCAAGCTTAGCCTTGGTTTGAGTGATAGTTTTTTTTTTTTTTTTTTTCGCACAAAATAATGTTTGATGAGCACACAAAATTCACTTTTTTCCATTTTCGTTATAACTCATGAGGTTGTCTGCTTTCAATTAGGGTTGCCATACGTCCTAGTTTTCCCAGACATGTCCTCTTTTTTTAGGCTTGCGGGATAGGTCCGGGCTAGTTTCTTAGATTGTCCGGGATTGCGGAAATGCCTGTGTTAGTTTTTTTCATATGGTCACGTCTTTATATTTTGTTAGTTTGGTACTCCTCTGTCTGTTGTTTATGCGATTCCTGCGAGAATACAAACGCCTGACAGCTCAGACATAGCGGCCATAAGAATACATGTAAAATTATGTATAATTATTGTCACGTGTCAAGTAGTGCGCTGTTTGCAACGCAGTGTGCCATAGACAAATTTACTTTATCTATGCAGTGTGCTTGACCTGATTGTTCTGAGTGTGCTCATGGCTGTTGCTTGATAGCTGGCGTGTGGATGTCGGTGGGTACATGTGTTCACATTCACATGTGTAGATAAAGTACACCAAACCTGACCTTGTATGTGTTTTGTTTCTTTAACGTCGGCCTATTTTCGCGACTATGGCCAATCACCGACGCCAGGGAGCAGTTTCACCTCACTATCCTGGAAATTTTGCCGAACCCCTGCCTTTCTGTAAGGAGGGTAGGGATCTTTAACGTGCCCAACATTGCACGGTACACGGGACCGACGGCTTTACGCCCCCTCCGAAGGGCGGAACGTGCAGACATTCAACTTGCTCAAATACAATGCCATGTGTAGTACAGTTTAGTGTCTAGTCTTGAGATGAGTATTAGTCCTAGTTTTGTCCTCTTTATTCGAAATGGAGATGTCCTAGTTTTTAAATGTGTTTGTCCTAGCCTAAGCTTTTTTGGTCTGGCAACCCTACTTTCAACGGCTTTCTAACACAAACTAAATGAGGAATGAGTAGTGATGGGTCGTTATTTAACTATCTGTTAGTTTTAAATGGTTGTCGAGCAGCAACGGTAACCACCAGTTATGGATTTATGAAAATAACAGGTACAAAATAACGCTTTTTACACTAAACTAGAATTCGGACTCGTATCTGTTTCAGTTCCACTGCAACTAGGTTCAATGAATAAACATCAGTTTTTATCGGCAACTGTTAAATTTAACTATTTAACAGGATGAATGGACATGAGACTGGGAATGCTAAATATGTATGGGTATGGGCACTGGCGGATTTGCCCTAAGGCCCAGTGGGCCCGGGCCTAGGGCGGCCAGATATTAGGGGCGGCCAATCGTGACAAAAAACACATTATGGCGTATGGCGGCAGCACTGCACGGTACAGTCTGCACCGCATGGTATAACAATAATCTTTCTAAATCACTTTCGCACATTTTATGTATAAAATATAGATATTATATATATATATATATATATATATATATATATATATATATATATATATATATATATATATATATATATATATATAATGTTGGCAATAAAGTAAATTCTTATGTAGTCTATATGATTGGTGCTGAGAAGAAAGGGGCGGCTGGTACTTACTACATGGCCTGGGGCCTAGGGCAGCCAAGACTGCAAATCCGCCACTGGGTATGGGTATGCAGTATAGAGCGGACTTTACTTCATAACATATTACTTAACACGTTATTTATACTAGTGTGCTCACTCTCGCTCACAGCTTTGGGAATGTAGGATACTATTGATCGACTATCCAGTTCACAATAACAGATAAATACCTGAAGCTGTTATTTTCAACGGTTATTATTAAATAACGTTAACGGCTTCAACTGTTAATAGAAAATAACTGTTTTGCCCATCACTAGGAATGAGGCAGTTTGTTCAAAATTTGACAGGAGTCAACTGACTGATGCTTGTTGACAGGAGCAGTGTTGCCCTTCCTGTGAAGAGGCGGGAAATTCAAAAAGTTAGGGACTTATTAACCCGCCCTCTATCAATTGTTTTTGGATCAAGGTTAATTTACTTCCATTGTAAATTCCAATGAAATTACACTTATTATGTATTCTACCGTGTACGAGTAGGTAGTTTTCAGAGACTAAATGAAAAAATAAGGCACAGATTTGACTATAAAACTTTATATTACATGAATTAAATACATTAGCAGTTAACATAAAGACAAAATATTACTCTATTTTATTATGCTGACATGAATTTTTAACAAAATTTCCTATTCTAATCACAGAATAATTATTTATACTTTCCAAAAAACTAAATACAGTTAATCAAAACTAAAACTTTATAGTTTATGGGGTAAGTATGCCAAATAATATATTCTTCAAAAATCACAAAAATCTTCAAAGTGTGTCAAAATGGTAATTTCAAAAAACTAAACATTCTTATTTGTTTAGAAAGATAGTCATCAATGAAAATGGGAAAAACGTTAGAGAAAATATATCTTAATTAAAATATAAGATGACCTTAAATGTTTTTTTTTGGGTTTTTTTTCTTCTTGTGTGAAGTATTAGAAATTTACAATATTATTACACTTAATAAACTTTGGCATTCAAACCATGATGTGACAAAATAAATATATGAATTAAAAGAATATTAAAAAATAAACTACACATTAATAATTGTTTTAATTAATTTAAAAGTGCTTCAACACTTTGCACTGACAATGGGATGAGATGCAGTGGAATGCACCAAAACTAATACATAGATAACATCAAGTTACCAATTCGATTACTCCCTTTTCTTTCCTAGTAGGCTGAAAAATATAATATAATTTACAAATTGTTCTTCAATTACTCAAAAAGTAAAAAGGTACCAAGTCAGTATGATTTTCTAACAATTTAATTTATACGGGGAAACTAAGTGCTACAATACAAGTAAAAGTACAAAACAAACCAAATATACACACATAAATCCACAAAGAATCACAGCAGAACTGCTACACAAAAGATACAATCAGTTCAGCTGTTCACTGCAACAACAGACGCAAGCATGTGCCTTGTGAAAGCAGACAGTGAAACATAAAAGATGTCAAAATTGTCCATCTCAGTGATCTTGTCATGAAGTTCGAATTTATTAGGGTTATTTGAATAGCGAACAATTCATTTAGACGGTTTAAATAACTAATATTTGCTAGGTAATAAATCCAACTTATTTTAAGAACACTTCAGAGTATGAAAAGTCGCCACAAGCGGAACGTGAAGCGTGTATGATGAAACGCATAGCGCCGGTCTGTCACGCGCAATGAGATTCATTTTTGGTGCATGGCGGAGCGCATGGCAAATAGACGACCGAGAAGCAGAACGCCGTCGAGGAGATGCCTTCAGCTCGCGGCCGAGACAAGAGGGGAGCGTCAGTTAGGTATATTAACTGGGAAGTTTCTTTCGCTCTGCTACGTGGTAGTAAAAGCAGTGTGTTATTTGTTGGATAGTAAAGAACGAGAGCCTATAACAGCTGTGTTCTACTATCGTGATTTGCAAGGTTAGTTATGCTTCAGAGACATGGGGAAGTATAATTGCAAACTGGAATAGATAATTGGGTATTTTATTAATGCTGTTCAATGTGTAATATTAACAGCGTGTTAGGATTTATATTGTATACAGGGTGTACTGTATGTAGGAGTGACAAAACTGATCACGGGTTTACCCATTTACCCATTTAAGGGAAGTCGAAATCAGGTGAATAATTATACCGTATTATAATGGAACTAGGGTGTTTAGCGAATTATAGGGTGGACCACGTTTATCCTGAGGGACGTACTTCCTTGCGATACGCATGGAGCTATCCTGAATGGTATGTGCTCGCTAGACAAGGTGGTTGATTAGCTAGAGTGTCCAGCCTAGATAAGAGACAAGCTGATCACGTTTCTTACCCATATAAGGGGAACAGGAGCACGGACAGTGCTGATTAAAGGGGAGTCTTTAGTGTGTCCGGCATCCTGTGCTGTACTGGGTCGACCACGTTTGTTCCGAGGGACGTATGTCCTTGCGATAAACATGGAGCTGCTCAGAATGGTACGTAACCGCTGGATGGCACTGTTAGTTATACAGGGTGTTCGACAGAAATAGGGGACAAGTTACCCGGTGGTATTAGTTAGCAGGTTAGAGTAATATAAGAGTGGGAACCGTTTGCTTACCCACATAGCAGAGTAGGACTGTAAGGGAATTAATTGCGGGAATAAAGCCCAGGGGAAGATAGACCCCCCGACTGAGGCGAAATTTATAGCGGGGCCATTTCCCATATGTATAAGTCGCTTTCCGCTTGCCGTTGCTTTAACATGCCTTGTTGATTGCTGTGCTAATGCTAATATCACGCTTTATTTGTTATAAATAGCACAAATATTATTCTAGTCGAATATCATTGTATCTTTAAATATTAACGTATTTGTATCGTTTCCACTATGAAGGAATGTCTCATCAGAGATCACGTTATCTGACCTGAGATATGTTTTCTCTTTAATCACATGAACTGTAGCGAATTTTTAATTTTCATAATTTAAGGATTTTTATTGTTGTCATTTTTGATATTTTTAATATTATTAGAAGCTTTTATGAAATTAGTTGCATTTCACTGCACTGCCTGTAGATATTTGCACTAGTGTATGTGTGCTTAAGCTAGAATCCTCTGACGGATTGTAACTAGCGGAGGTATATCATAATTGATATTTACCTGTTTATAATATTTATGCTTCCAACTTTGTAAGCTAGGAATACAGCCATTATTCGGGAGTAGGTAATTAAAGCCTACTTAACTCCCGAGAACTCTACGGGATATAATAACTTTCGACCCCTGGCTATAGTTTTCTTCTCCACTCGAGCTACCCTAGGACAAGGCTGTTATGAAACAGTAACTTTGTAGTGTTCTATGAGGGCCTTAGCAGAAGTCCTCACGGGAATCTGACCTCGTCCTATTTAATAGGGAATAAATATGGCGCCCGAGGCTATGTAACTCAGAATATTTAGGTCGCGCCCGAATGACGGATTGGCAACTTATCCGTCGGGTCTCTGCTTAGCCGGGGCATCACAATCTCATTCATAATACGTAGATATCTATCGATAAGTGAATTAAGTCCATAATTAGTGTGGTGGAATTGGACAAAAAACAAGTTATATGGCCTTAACGTTAGGTACATTCATGCCGATTCTGCCCAGAATCTCATTTGAGTCTACAAAACCATTCACAATTTTGAATATAAAACAGAGTCCTGCCACTGTTCAAAGGCCCTGCTGAAGTCAGTATATATGGCATTAACATGCTTACCAGACTCCAAGGCATCCAGTACAGTTGACTGAAGAATAATCAGGTTAGTAACTGTGGACCTGTTAGCACAAAAACCATGCTGCTGCGGCAGCAAGAGACCCTTACATGACCAGGAGAGCTGGTCATAAACCAGGACATCAAAGACTTTTGGAATTGATGATTGGGGGATGCTTCTATAATTTTTTATCTCATCTCTGTCACCACTCTTATGCACACGCACCGAGAAGCTCTCCTTCCAGACGTCAGGAAAGATTGAAGAAATTGAAGAGAATATGTAGAGGCTCGCTCAATGTACAGGCACAATGTTTTAGAACAATATCTGGTACACCATTTGGACCGGCCAGAACTCCTATCACGAAGAGCAGAAATCCTTGCATAAATGTCAGACATAGATATTTCGGAACAGCTCACACACATACTGGAGTGATTATTACTGCTAACCTATCATACCAGTTTCCGCATATTATATATACTTACAGTTTCCATAAGAGCTTGCTCCTCTAGCTGGTGGTGGTGTAGTGAAGTTACCAGCTCTATTTCCGACACCACCACCACCACCGAAAGAGCCACCTCTTCCACCTCCAAAACCACCTGCAGGTCGATTATTTCCGCTGTTAAAACCATCGGAACGGTTGGCAGTGAACGCTGGCTTGCTAAACGATTCGGTACTTCTGGGAGCAGGATTATCTGCCCTGCTGTTGAAACCGCCACCACCGCCGCCACTTCTGGGGGCTGAACTACCGAAACCCTCTGATCTTGTATTGCTACTGAAGTTGTCTCGACCACCGAAACCTTCTGACCTATAATTACAAATTAAGCTTATATTTTATTATGAACTTTACATTTCACCTTCACTGCTGTAGTTTTATAATGAAGGAAAAAAAAACAACAAAATATTAGTAGAAATGCGTTTAAATGTTCGCAGCTTTTTATTTTATGGGTTGGAGGCAGAGAATAAGAATCTGCCCTTGCACTTTGACAAAACAAAAAAGTTAAAATGATAACATTCAGTATCCAGAAAGTGAGACGCCTCACAGCCTAAATACTATTGTAACGTGGGTGTCGACAAGGAGGAAAGAGGCACCTTGTTAATTCTGGACTTGAAGGTTTCGAGGTTCGGAGAATGAAAACCATGTGCTCACAAGGAATTCCACAATGTGGAAGTCCTCGGGACAAAAGAGCGGGCATAACAAGGTGTTCTATGTCTGGTGACCTGGACAGTAAAAGGGTGCATTCGCTCTGTCTCCTGGTAGATCTGTTGGGGGCAGCAGGTGGAGGAACTATGGAAGAAACTCCACTGAGCAGTGCCCATGCAGATATCTATAAGAGAGAGACGTCACCAACGGCACGTCGGTGGGCAAAGGATGGCAGCCTTTGGGTGAGGGTAGGGTCACCGATGAGACGTATAGCTCTCTTCTGAATGAAGTCCAGGATAGCGAGTGTAGAAGCGGCAGCGGCACCCCAGATGTGGGTGCAGTATTCGAGATTAGCTGGTGAAAAGTATTTGTGAGCCCGGAAGAGGAAACCTAATTTCTTAGCAGCCGCTTCTGCAATTGATGTGACATGTTGGTGCTAATTGAGATTTCGTTCCACAGAAATGCCAACAAGTGAAAAGGACTCATTACTTTGAATAACTGGGTTGTTCTGCATACCTACAACCACCCTAAATGCATAAAAAGAACAATGTAAACTTCTTTCCTTCTCCCTCCAAACCTTCAAGTCCAGAATTAATAAGTTGCCTCTTTCCTCCTTGTCGACACCCACGGTACGATAGTATTTAGGCTGTTAGCCCTCGTGGTGTGTTGTTGAAATAAAAAAAATAAAAAAGAACAGTTTCTTGGGAACAACCCGCAACAAAGTTACGGGACCTGCAGTGAATATAGGAGCTCTGGGCGAGATAAACAGATTTTTAAGGACGTATAGCTGCAAAATGGGATAAAGGTAGCTTATAGAGGTCCAACTAAGCTGGTGTTTTCGCACTTTCTGCTCACATTACCTTTCTATCTTCTTTCCAGCCCAACGCCGCCCCTATTCACTCCTGGTCCCGTAACTTTCTTGGTTTGCAAGAAATATTTCTTGTTGTTTCTGCATCCACAAGGAGATTTAAGCATGTTTCTGAATTTTTTTTTAAAATCTGCTGTGTGCTAATCTGCAAGTTTACCGAAAGTTTAATTTTTATTTGCAAAAGGAATGTACCTGCCAAATTATAAACGTGGCAGGTATTTTTCCTTATTAGTCGCTTGGATGTTCCAATTTAGTCAACCCAATCGAACCAGTTTCTGCAAACAAAATAACAAAAATTGTTTTCTAAAACAAATTTGTCGTTACCTGTGAAGCTCACTGTGTTATTTTTTAAATTTAGCGCCCACGCCACTTTTATATAGGTTTTAGTATGTATCAAGCTGAAGATTCTAGTTTAATGGGAAATTGAATTAGCAACATTTGAAATATTTTTATGAAAATTCGCTACCATAACGCACTGGCTACACCTAAACTCTTTTAACACTTATTTACTATTGCTGTATACATACTTTTTTAAAATGAAATAAATAAATATAAACAATACAAAATTTTTGAATTAAAATTCTAATAATTGACACTGAATCTGTTGATAGGTTGAATTTAAATTACTGTATATTATGTAGTTTCATTTGCCTCAAATGTTTTATACACTACATGAAGAGTAAATAAAAACTAAAAGTAAACTATAAGTACCTTGTTCAAAGATTCTAACGTATTAGCAAAGTCGATTTCGAGGTTATCTTCTTATTTGTTTATGACATCTGTAAAAGAAGATAATCTCGAATTTGTTTACCACCCCCCTGTCAGTTGGCAATAGCAAATGACAAATAGTTAATTGGTGTTGCCAGATTTAGCTAGGAGAGCGAGATGGCTTTTAAATACCTTGAAGAATGGGAAGCTTAATATTTATACATAATAAAACGTAGTTCTAGATTGCCTTTAAACAAATTGCATCACTTTCATTAAAAAATTTAATTATTACTATATATTTTTATGGTATCTTGAGAGTTTTGGCAAATGGCAACCCCGCTGATTGTTTATTGTAACATATTTTTGTAGCCTCAAGTTTGATATGGAGCATTTGTTTGCAATAGCAGCGTAACCCGGATATTCTGTCTGACCTTGTCTAACATTATAGGCATCCATTTAGAGGTAATTTCAGGTCATATTGTAGATTATTTATTTTTTATTTAGTTATACAGCTTTATAAAACTTGACATTATCTAGATATCTTTATTAACAAACATCTATCGAGAGCCAGAGTCTTGAACTGAAGACCTTACAAATTTGAGATTTTCGTCAAGACTTACCAAATAGTAAGTATTACTTTCATTATATTTATAAACTGACACGGTAACTCCTTAACCTGGTCTTTGCTTAAATACGATGGCGGGTTAATAAGTCCGTGACTTTTTGAATTCCCCGCCTCTTCACAGGAACGGCAACACTGATCCCGTTAACAAACATCTGTCAGTTGACTCCTGTCAAATTTTGAAAAAGCTTCGTTATTTAGTTTGTGTTAGATAACCATTGAAAGCAGACAACCTCTTGAGTTATAACGAAAATGGAAAAAAGTGAATTTCGTGTGCTCATCAAACATTATTTTTTGTGAAAAAAAAAAAACCATCACTCAAACCAAGGCTAAGCTTGATCAATACTATGGAGACTCTGCGCCATCAATTTCCATGGTAAAAAAAGTGGTTTACTGAATTTAGTTGCGACCGTAGAAGCACAGATGACACCGTACGTTCTGGACGCCCAGTTGAGGTCGATACACCCGAAACAATTGAAAAAATTCACGACATGTTGTTGGCCGATCGGAGATTGAAAGCGCGGGAGATTGTGAAAGCCATAGGCATATCACATGGCTCAGTGGTTTCGATTTTGCATCATCACTTGGGTATGAGAAAGCTATGCGCAAGATGGGCCACAAACGCAATCGTGTGACATCTTCGAAGGAGTGTTTGGCGTTGTTCAATCGCAATAGGGACGACTTTTTGCGACGTTTCGTAACCGTGGACGAAACATGGATTCACCACAACACACCAGAAACCAAGCAGCAGCCAAAACAGTGCGTTGGTTCGTGCGAGTCGGCGCCGAAGAAGGCCAAGGTGGGTTTGTCTGCCAATAGTCCTGGTGACCGTTTTTTGGGATGCACGCTGTATACTCCACATTGATTACCTTCAAAAGGGAAGAACAATCACTGGCGAATATTATACCAACTTATTGGACTGATTCAATGACGATTTGAAGAGAAAACGATCGCATTTGGCCAAGAAAAAGTTCTTTTCCACCAAGACGATGCAAAGGTGCACACATGTGTAGTCTCCATGGCGAAATTGCATAAAGTGGGCTACGAATTGCTCCCTCATCCGCCCTATTCTCCAGATTTAGCCCCAAGTGACTATTTCTTGTTTCCAAACTTAAAGAAATGGCTCGGCGGAAAGAGAGTTGACTCCAATGATGAAATCATCTCACAAACAAATACCTATTTTGAGGACCTCGACAAATCTGATTTTTGGAAGGGATAAAAAAATTGGAGAAACGTTGGACGAAGTGTATAGAGCTCAAAGGAGACTATGTTGAGATATAAAATTATTTTTTCGTCAAAAAACCTGTGTTTCATTTAGAAAGTCATGGACTTATTGTCCCGCACTCGTATTAAGATTAACCTTGCCCTTGCTGAGTTATTTACAGAAAATTTAACTCTTCTTTGTCGGGTTAAATCATTAACAAATAATTTAAAGCTAAGATTAACTAATTAATGTGTTGTTTTTGTATTTTGAATAATCAAGATGGGTCTAAAGCTTACTAATACCTTTTGAAAGGGATACAACATATATGTATGATATTTTATTTTAAAGTTCAACATTTTAAAAACGTAAAGCTTGCAAGTTGTCTTTAAAAAAATTTGACAGTTTTAATTTGTGTATTTGAGAAGCTTACTATTCAATTTCTTTAATTTAATCATCAACCTCGACATTTTTGATGACACATTTTTGAATTACGGTTAATGTGTCAAAAAAATTAATTTGGTGTGTTGTGTAAATGCAACAATGAAAAATTATGGGCTAATTATATAAAACGAGTTTGCATACCTGTTGTTAAAAGAGCCACCGGCGCCTGACCTAGTACTTGGGCCGCTAAAGTCACCTCCCTGAGCACCAGTGCTACGGGTGCCATAACCACCAGCACCTACTCCCCTGGCAGCTGGTGGTCCACTACTTCCGGCACCAGCTCTGCCGCCTCCAAACCTATCAGAGCCGCCACCTGCTCTTGGTCCCCTGTCACCAAACCTGGATGATCTGGGTGGACCGCCAGAGTCTCTTCCACCTTTGTAGCCACCACCTCCACCACCGCTTCCCCAGCGGTTTCTTCCTCCGTAACCGCCGCCGCCACCTCTACCAGCGAGTTCCATCAGCTTGGGATTGATATTCTAGAACAATGAACATTAAATTATTTGTTTGTGTTATTTTATTCAGTTAGCCAATTAAGCCCAATAGACCATAGTCCAATTAAACAGCCTGACATAATACAGTGGAACTTGTATACTTTTAACTTCTAGAAGTAGGGTTATTCCATAACTTGAGTTTTTGTGAGGACATCCAAAGTTTCAGAGCATTTATTTATTTATTTAATTAGAGGCGTGCGGTCCGTGGAAGCAAGGGAAGCATTGCTTCCCTTAAAATAACGACTACGTACCTAAACCGCATTATTTAAAATCCCTTATGTATTTTAAATATTAAATTTCAAATTCTGAAACTAATTTAATTCTTAAAATTTTTATTTTGCAAGCTTACACACATAATTATTTATTATGCATCATACTGTATTTGTATATACGCTCCTAGCAAGGACGTTGTCCCAGTAAATGCGACCGCATGCGGACAGCATGAACCTGATCTGATAGTACATACAAGTGGATGCAATGACTTCAGTTAAATACACGTAGTCAGCAGGCAACTTTATAAAAGAAACCCCGGCTCGGCGCGATGTACGCGTGTTTTTAGAACGTGTTGTACTACGAAGACCCGATGCGAGTACAACGTGAATGTGCCTGATTATTTCGTAGATATAAGCAGTCGACTAAGTTAAATACATTAGCATTTTATGATTATTAATATGGCTGCAAGTAGATCAGCTTTTAACAGCGGCGATGGTGGGGATGGGGATTTACAAACTTTACAAACAAGTGAATAATAACTGTAATTGTATTGTGTGTTTTTTGATAACTAAAGGATTTTCAGCTTTACCGTTTGCTGAAAAACTTGCTATTTAATAAAGGTAGGCCGAAACCTACTCAAAAAAACTTAAATACAAGAATTAAAACATATATTTGACATTTCAACGTGGAAAAAACTTATAAACAATATGAATGGTTAACTGGTTGTGAAAACAGGAATAAACTGTTTTGTTGGCCTGGTAGTCTATTTAATAATAATATTTAATAATAATATTTATTTGCCATCAAGAAATTACATGGTGTGTCAGGTAAATAATATGTATACACATAAACACAGATGGTCAAATAGATAAAATACAATAGTTGTAAAGAACACCACAGAAACAATAGGAACAAACAACAAACAAATCAATCTATGTACCAAATATATAGAAAACTAAACAACAGAAAATACACTTAAAGTCCCTAAGGAGCTGTTTTGATGCCTCTTACCAACCAGTCTCAAAATACTCATCCACTGTATACAGTGTCGCCCGCAGCAGAAGTCTCTTAACCTCTCTGGCAAATTGTGATTCAGGCATTTCCCTCAAATTACAGTCTGTTATACAGCTTCAAACCCAGATAATTTGCACCCAATTGCGTTCTAACCAGTCTGTGATATGGTATGCTAAAGTTGGCCTTCTTTCTGGTATCATAGATATGTAATTGTTCATTGGCTAGAAATAAGTCTTTATTTTGATGAACATATTTTAAGCAGACAAAAATGAATACTGATACTATGGTAAGTATACGCTCGCGCTCGAACAACCCACGGCAGCTAGTCTTCCAAGACACGTCGCACAAGACACGTAGGGCTTCTTTCTGCTTCAGGAGCACTTGCTGCAAGCCTGGACTGCACCCCCACAAAAGCACACCATAACCAGCGACAGGGTGAAAGTTGGAAAAATATGCCCTCTTGCAGGCCTCCCGGCCCACCACAGCTTTCATTCGCCGCATTGTAAAAATAGCCGTAGACAACCTTCCAAGCAGGGACGAGACATGAGCAGACCAGGTAAGGCCATCCTCCAGAATCACACCAAGAAGCTTTAACCTCGCCCCGCCGCTGTGTCCCGCACCCAGCACCAGTCGTTGTGTCTTATTTAAGTTTAATTTTAGAGAGTTTACTCTAAACCACTCATCTGCTTGGTCAAGGCAAGTCCTAGTACGGAGGCCCAGATTAATCGCCGCTGTTGCTCTGTTAACAAAGCTGGTGTCATCGGCATAAAGCCCGATCGCATCCGATGCAATGTTGGCCGGCAGATCATTCATATAGATGATAAAGAGTAGGGGGCCCAAAATGGAACCCTGCGGAACACCACAATCTACTGTCATCTCGTCGGATAGCTGTTTATCCCAATACACAACCTGCCTCCTATCCTCCAGGTAAGACCCAAAGAGGGAGAGGGCTGTACCTCTGACACCATAATGTTCCAGCTTCCCCAACAAAATACATTTTGAAACTGTAGCAAAGGCCTTACTCAGATCACAAGCTACGACTTCAACATGATTTTTTTCATCGAGTCCCTCGGCAATACTCATAACAATTTCGGTCAAGGCTGTGTCTGTTGAACGTTTGGGTCTAAAGCCATGCTGGCGGGGATCTAATATCTTGTATCGTTCAATGAATGCCAGCAACCTCCTCTTAAGAAGCTCTTCAAATATCTTTAATAGAATCGGAAGTAGCGAGATAGGCCGGTAGTTGTCACAATCATCCAAACTGCCACCTTTATGTATTGCAATCACTTTTCCCAGCTTTAACTTTTTAGGAAAGTTGCCTTGGATCATACACTGATTAAGCACCTCACACAAACAGCTAACTATGATAGGAAATACTTCCTTTAACAATGGAACTGTCATTCCATATATATCAGATGAGTGCTTATTTTTAAAATTTTTCACAATGTTGGTCAGTTCTTCATTGGTTGTTGGGTACAAAAACATGGTGTGCAGATTTCTATTCTTTTTATTATGCAGCATACCCATAGCCTCATTTACTGAGTGATTAAGGCTACTAGACATATTTATACCGACACTTGTAAAATGATTATTAAGTTGATTCGCATTAAGAGCAGTTTCCAAGCTTGAACAGCGTCGTTTGCCTCTCTCTTTGTTGATTATCGTCCATACAGCTTTAACTTTATTGTCTGCGGCATTAATATATTCATTATTCCTTCTTTTAACTTCACTTGTGTATGTTTCTCTCATTTGCTTCTTAAGGGTGGCCAAGAATTGTCTTGAGTTTTCAGTTCTAATTACCCTATGAATTACTTGAGCTGAATCCACCAGCATCTTGACTTTTTTCAATTCTGGGGATGTAAGTAAAATTTTCTTGTCGCCAAGTGGTACTTTTTTCTTCGGAAAGGAAAGCTTGAAGCACTGCTCAATTGTGTCATGTATATTGTCAAATGATTTTTCTGCATTTTCCTCCAGCAGGCTTGTCCACTCAATTTTTGACAGTTCACGTTTAAACCCAGCAATATTTGTTTTATTTACCACAAATTTGTCAATATACTTTACTTTAGTTATAGGTCTATAATTAAAAAGGGTCACTATTTGAGGACAGTGGTCTGATAGACATACGTTTAGGGTTTTTCCACTGTAACAAGCCTCATCAATGTTAAGGAAAATGTTATCTATACAGGACATAGAATTATCTGCAATACGACTGGGCTGCCTGAAAGCAGGCGCCAAACCAAAACTTTCCACACTATTTAACAACATTTGTTTTTCCTTGCTCTCTTTCAACAAATCAATGTTAAAATCATCCACTATACAAGTCTTGCTAAAGGAGTCGTCTGTTATTAATTCAAGACTTTTATTCAACCCCTCTATAAATATATTAAAACTACCAGATGGAGGTCTGTACACAGCCAATATATTCAACTTTACTTTTGTTAATTTAATAGCAGCCATTTCTATATGATTCTCCACAGACATACTCTTTATCATATCATTCGCTTGATAAGCGATAACATCCCTTAGAATTATACCAACCCCACCATGTCTACCTTTATTCCTACAGAACGCATCTGCAACACAATGTCGACCCAAGTTTATACATTTGAGAACCTCCTCAGATACCCACTGCTCCGTCACGCACGAGACATCAATATCATGTACATTCAAAAACTGAATGTAGCTGTCAATTTTGTTGCCTAATGATTGTAAATTGGTGTTAGAGACTACAATAAAGTCCCTAGCTTCAGAAACATTCTGGCCTTTAGAAACTTTGGGTTGCCTCTTGTTTGGCTCGAAAAAACCTGAAACGTCTAACTGTTATGTTATTTGGCCAATGCTCTCCTTTATATAGCTCATCAATCAGGTCCATATCTGCTTCTACTTTGAAAGAGCAACTTTTAGCACCATTCCTGCATGGAAGCCTTTCTACAGTAAAGTTTTTTGATTGAAATTTTTCTTCCAGATGTTTAAGAACACGTTCTTCCATTGTATTCATAGCCGCTCTTCCCACGTGTATCCATGCTCGTCTTTCGACGCTGACAAACCCAGACTCCATGTGCTGCTCATCTGAACCACGAACAAAAGACGTTCTATTTGATTTGATATTTCTATGTTCTTGTTGCTGAGTTTCGTCTGCAGACGAACCACATGTGAGTTCATCCCCAATGTGACTGTTGCCTTTCACAACCATACTATTACTTTTAGTTTTCTCCACCATACCTTTATAGTTTTTGGAAACATTGGCAACATCGCATTTCAGCTTTGTGCATGGTTTGTTTACACTGGCGATATTGACATTCAATTTTTCTTTTTGCAAATCTATTATCGTCTTCTGATAATCAATTATGGCCTGAAGATTACTTACGGTCACGTTTGCAGCATCTAGTTGTATTCTAAATACCTTTAGCTCCGTTTCAACTTTTTGAAAATCCATGTGATTTTGTAGGTTATTTGTAGGAGCCTCACTGAAAGTGTCTTGAAATTCACTATCAGTACAGGAGTTTATATGCTCTCGAACTTGTTCACTCAAAGTAACACCGTCCGATATACGTTTGTAATAGATTATCTCGATTAATTTATGTTTGTTTAACTTATTCAATTCGCTTAGGAAATCTTCGAACATAGCCATTGTTGCCATTTACTACAATATTTGTGACTGAAAAGGGGTTGTGGAATAAAAGTGTGTTTTCCGACTTGAATAATCTACATAAACTAGTACAAAGACATGTTATGTCTAAAGCGCATTTACAGACCATTTTAAAATTAAGTGTCTTTGGAAAAACGCGAATTGACGTTAACTTAACTTGTAAAATCATAATAGAAAATAGCAAAAATTGGGACGCAGAAACAATAAATAGTTCTAGAGGATTTTTGGATGGTTTGAAAGGAGACTTTAATTTTAATTTTTTACTTAATATATTTTCGGACATATTTCCGTTTTCAGATAATGTATTTAACATATTGCAATGTAAAATAAATTACATTGCTTTTTGCCTGAAAAAAAATAGTGAATTTAAATCCATTATAATTCAAAAAAGGAATGAGTTTGATAAGTTCTGGGAAAAAACAATTGAATTAGGAGAAGTGGAGCCACGAAGAAAGCGTCTGCGCACTGATAATGTGGGAGACCTTCAAACTTCTTACCGCCGCCTTTTCTATGAAATTATAGATTAAATTCAGCAGCAAATTAACTGCAGATTTTATCATCTCAGTGACATGAAATTTCTTGAAATTATAGAGGATTTAAAGGGATACCTTTCCCAGAAGATTAATTCAAATCATTATTTCACCACCATGTACATTCTTTTGACAAAGCCTTATTACGATCAGAACTTACAGTCATTTATGAAACCGATGTTATAGGCACAAAAACTAACGCAAGTGAACTTTTAACTTTCTTAAAACAAGCAAAATTGGAAAATGCATATTCTGAAGTGTTCAAATTATGTTAATTAGTATTAACAATTCCTGCTACTAGTGCATCTTTCGAACGAAATTTTTCTATATTGAAACGTATCAAGAGTTTTGCTAGAAATTCAACAGGACAGGAAAGACTTTCCTCCCAAATTTCAATTTTGTCGGTTGAAAATAAACTCGTCCAGGAAATGTCCCAGAATCCACAGTTACATGACGACATTATTAACAAACTTTCCAAAAACGACAGAAGAACCGAGTTACACTACAAATAGGTAAGTTTCTAAGAATTGCTTCCCTTATTTGAAATGTCACCACACGCCCCTGTATTTAATACACCATCCAACAGCACGAAGTCAATTGGCTAGGGATGTGGACATACAAGACATAAAACAACACCTACCTTACATTACATCACTAATAAGCAAAAATAATTAATTGTTTATGTTAAAAGCAAAAATAATTAATCATACCTGATTGGCTTCTCTAAGGACAGATATTAGATCCTTAGCTTGCCTGAAGTTAGTTGGCGTGAAGAAAGCATAAGATGTTCCTGTGGACTCAGACCTTGCCGTTCTTCCAATTCTGTGTATGTAATCCTCAGATGAATTGGGATAGTCATAGTTAATAACATATTTAATTCCTTCCACATCTATATACATAACATAAGGAAAAGTGTTAATAACAATTTAGGCTGAAAAATTAATGTAGACACCAGAATCATACTAACAAACAAAAACTATTTTGTTGGTTTTAGTTTTAATTTTAATTCTAGTGTCTTGCTTGACACTGAAAAACTGTAATGTTCAACTGGATCAAATTATTAGCAAAACATTTAACAAGCAATAGCTTAGATAATTGTACAGTGTGATATATAATATAAGATAATTCAGAAATGTTATTTAATTTTTCCAAGAAAAACGCTCGGACATGTCAATTTTATCCTTTCCACCGGAAAAACTTGAGCATAAAGGTTGATTAACAAACTCAACCTCGGTTTTTGCCCAAACAAGATTTTTGCAGTTTGATTTTTATTTATTTAATTTCAGCAACACCACGAGGGCTCACAGACTAAATACTATCGTACTGTGGGTGTCGACAAGGAGGAAATAGGCAACTGGTTAATTCTGTACTTGAAGGTTTGGTGATTCGGAGGAGAAGGAAAAACATATGCCGGCAAGGAGTTCCACAACTTGGAAGTCCTCGGGACAAAAGAGCTGGCATAACAAGATGTTCTATGTCTGGTGACCTCGAGAGTAAAAGGGTGCATTCGCTCTGTTCCCCTGGTAGATCTGTTGTGGGCAGTAGGTGGAGGAACTATCGAACTAAGCTCCTCTGAGCAGTGCCCGTGCAGATATCTATAAAAGAGAGAGAGAGAGAGGTCATCCGCGGCACGTCAGTGAGCCAAGGATGGCAGCCTTTGGGTGAGGGTAGGATCACCGATGAGACGTATAGCTCTCTTCTGAATGGAGTCCAGGATAGCGAGTGTAGAAGTGGCAGCAGCACCCCAGATGTGGGAGCAGTATTCGAGGTTTGGCCTTATTTATGAAGTATATAAGGTATAGGGATTAGCTGGTGAAAAATATTTGCGAGCCTGGAAGAGGAAACCTAATTTCTTAGCAGCCGCTTCTGCAATTGATGTGACATGTTGGTGCCAATTGAGATTTCGATCCACCGAAATACCAACAAGTATAGGCCTGTAGTTGCTAGGAAGCGCTTTGGATCCTTTCTTGGGGACGGGTTGTACTCGAGCAGTTTTCAAGTTACTAGGGAATATGCCTCTATTGTAAGATGTCTGAAACAGACAAGCCAGGACATGAGCAAGTTCTGGTGCGCATTTTTTGAGAAAAATTGCTGGCATCTCATCAAGACCAGAGCCTTTCCTGGTATTAAGAGAAGAGAGCATTAATCATACCTTTTTAGTTTTGAAAATGATATCCGTCATTTTATGCGCGACATTAGGGACTGTTGGTGGTTGAACATTTGGAGGTGGGTTGAGAGTAGAATTGCCCGCTAACAACGAGGCAAAAAATTCAGCCTTGCCCAGGGTGGTCGAAACAAGTTCATCCCCTGAAACAACAGGTTGGATCATGCTCTTGAAAAAATTATTCCCAATAGATTTAGCAAGATTTCAGAAGGGTTTACTGCCATTGAAGCTTGAGAGAACTTTGTTTTTGATGTGGTTATTAAACGAATTTTTTGCCTCAGAAAGAATGCGGACATAGCGGTTTCTTGCGTCGCTAAATGCTTGATGGTTTTTTTGGCTGGGATTGTGCAGAAGCGTTTTGTGAGCTTTGGCCTTTTTAAGTCTGGCCTTGTCACAGGATTTAGAAAACCAGGGCTTTTGAGTGGTTGAAGAGGTTTTCTGTGTACCTGGAATAAATAATTCTATTCCAGCTGGGATGATTTTGGTGATGTTTTGTGAGATATCAGAGGGGTCAGGATGAGAGAAGCAGACAGACGCCCATGGAAATGAGGAAAAGTAATCCCGCATTTCGTCCCAATTCGCGGAGTTGTAGTGCCAAATGATATGTGGGTGTGATGACTGTGACCTTGGGTTGCATTGCGCAGGAAGCAGTGATCATGCCATGGGGTGAGCGACCAAGGGGGGCGGTGACTGATGTCTTAAGGCATTCAGGTTTTGTAGTAAGGAGATCCAAGGGATCTGAGCTGTGTGTTGGGATGCGAGGAAAGTAAGTAGGTTGCTGAACCATATTGGCTAAAGAATTGCTGACTGCGAAGGCCTCTGCTGCTCTCACTTGTGGATCAGTTTTTGAAGATCCTAGCCATTCCTTATTATGGACGTTGAGGTCACGAAGAATAGTGACCTCGGAGGAGGGATATTCAGAAATCAGATAGTCGGTTTGTTCAGAAAGGTAGTTGAAGAGCTGGACAAAGTTGTTGTCAGAAGGTGACCGGTAAATGCAACAGATAAATTTAGTTGCAGCCCTGAGAGAGAGTTTCATCCAAAGTATATCTTTTCTTCCAGCTTCTAAAATGGGGAGTCTGGTGCAGGGTAGATTGCTACGGACGTATGCGGACACACCTCCATGCAATCTAAAGGAAGTAAGGAGCTCATGCCACGAGAAATTAAGGTGATTAGTGGCTGTTTTGGCATTGATTTGTGTTTCGGTGAGGAAGAGGAGTTGGGGCCTATTAGCCTGGAGGAAATGGTGGACGGAGTTCACGTTAGAATTTAGGTTACATATATTCGAGAAGGATATGTGAAATCTTGATGCCGGCGGCCCCTGCACACCCCTCTCCCAGAGATCCAAATGGAGGGGTATTTTATCTCTGGAATCTTTTGTAGAAGGAGGAGCCATCATCATTTGTGTTTATAAGGGAAACCGTCTCATTGGGACTTTACCGGCCACTTGATGTAAGGGGTGGTACCTCCTCGGGGGTGAAAAAAATCCCTGACGATCACGTAAAGAGTCCACCAGCACCTAACTACTCCGATTAGTCGCATCTTACGACAGGCAGGAGTTACCTTGGGCCCGTTCTTTTAGTTAGTCCCCGGACCCACAGGGGACAGGGGATTGAAATCAGTTTAGTATTTTGTGAGTTATCGCTCAGACACATATATATATATATATATATATATATATATATATATATATATATATATATATATATATATATATATATATATATATATATAAACATATAAAAATAAACATATAAAAATTTTTACGGTCCTTGATTTTGGGTTCTAGGGACCCAAATTCGCGCTCACCTGAAGAAATTTTTTCAAAAGTTTTCTATCGTGACCTCTCTATTAACGAATTTTTCTTAATGAAAATTCGCTAATAGGTGACGTCATAAATGTAATTTTTACGGCATAATTTGGCAATTGAAAAGATAAAATTAACCTGTCCAAGCGTTTTTCTTAAAAAAATTTAATAACACATTTATTAATTATGTTGCAAACTTTATAATTACACTGCATAATAGATATTAGGAGATGCCAGGTGGAAATTTAATAGAGAAAAAGAAAAGTATATACAAAGTCGAGGACCAAGGAAACTCATTTCAGTAACCATTAAAGAAAATACAAATGGTGACGAAAAATGAGTCTGATGCACCACGTTTTTCTTGGAAACTAAATGTTGATTTTTATCCAATTATCATTCTCTGGTCATCAATTATATAGCAACTATTTTCCAAGCAGGATCTAACTTATTTAAATGTGAGGAAAAAATAGTTTGAAAGTTGAGATGAAGCAAAAATTTTATTTAATTTATAGCGCCTAAACATCTTAAAAGATCTTTCCTGTCTGTTGAAGTATGAAAATTACAGTTTTCCAGGAATATTTTTTAAATGTATCAAACAAAAAAATATATACTAAACAAAACACAAAGCCAATTAGTAATTAAACTCCAGTAACATATTCTAAGCTGAAAATTTGATTAAACATTGAACAAAGTGGTGTGCACAAAATCTGCTAATAAAATTTCAAAAGTAAATTTATCTCCAAAATAACATGTTTTAAGTGCAAATGAAACTTAGTGTGCAATGATTTTATGCTCGAGACGCGATAAATTACATACGCCCGGTGCAATTAATGTGAAGCACAGAGTGCAATTTCATTTCATTCATTGAATGTGCAGCTTCTATATAGACAGTTGGTCATACGTTCAAGGCCGCCACGTTTCCACCTTATCTGTACAGAGCCTTATGGGAGACGAAACAGGAAAATCGACTCATTTCTGTGTTAATTGATACACTTGTGGGAAAAGCTGGACAGTGGTCACAAGTAATAATTTAGTTATTGACAACCACCCTACAGAAGATCCAATTACAGGATGGGATAGAAAACAAAACAAAAATTATAATATGTAACAAAAAAGAAAAAAAAAAAAACAATAAACTTGCTATTCAGACATCAACTGCTGCTAACACTGTTTTAAAGTCCTCAAAGGTGCACGAAAATATATCCACATGAATACTCAAACGTCTGGACACAGCAAGTGCATTATGGTAGTGAATTTTCATAAAAATGTTTTAATAACAATGTCTTTTTTTTTCTAAGAAAGCAGGGATGAAATTTGTTAACCAGTATATAGGAGTCCATTATTAAATCAACACTCCTGCCCTTACCTCTCGGCCATTCTCGACATGACAGATGTATCTACTAGCAGGTATATGCTCTAGTATATTACTTTTCTATAATTATAGGAGACAATTATTAAATCAACACTGCTGCCCTTACCTCTCTACCATTCTCGACATGACAGATGTATCTACTAGCAGGTATATACTCTAGTATATTACTTTTCTATGGTTATACGAGTCCATTATTAAATCAACACTGCTGCCCTTATCTCTCTACCATTCTCGACATGACAGATGTATCTACTAGCAGGTATATACTCTAGTATATTACTTTTCTATGGTTATACGAGTCCATTATTAAATCAACACTGCTGCCCTTATCTCTCGGCCATTCTCGACATGACAGATGTATCTACTAGCAGGTATATACTCTAGTATATTACTTTTCTATGGTTATACGAGTCCATTATTAAATCAACACTGCTGCCCTTATCTCTCGGCCATTCTCGACATGACAGATGTATCTACTAGCAGGTATATACTCTAGTATATTACTTTTCTATGGTTATACGAGTCCATTATTAAATCAACACTGCTGCCCTTATCTCTCGGCCATTCTCGACATGACAGATGTATCTACTAGCAGGTATATACTCTAGTATATTACTTTTCTATGGTTATACGAGTTCATTATTAAATCAACACTGCTGCCCTTATCTCTCGGCCATACTCGACATGACAGATGTATCTACTAGCAGGTATATACTCTAGTATATTACTTTTCTATGGTTATACGAGTCCATTATTAAATCGACACTGCTGCCCTTATCTCTCCGCCATTCTCGACATGACAGATGTATCTACTAGCAGGTGTATACTCTAGTATATTACTTTTCTATGGTTATAGTTAATTATTAAATCAACACTGCTGCCCTTATCTCTCGGCCATTCTCGACATGACAGATGTATCTACTAGCAGGTATATACTTTAGTATATTACTTTTCTATGGTTATACGAGTTCATTATTAAATCAACACTGCTGCCCTTATCTCTCGGCCATACTCGACATGACAGATGTATCTACTAGCAGGTATATACTCTAGTATATTACTTTTCTATGGTTATACGAGTCCATTATTAAATCGACACTGCTGCCCTTATCTCTCCGCCATTCTCGACATGACAGATGTATCTACTAGCAGGTGTATACTCTAGTATATTACTTTTCTATGGTTATAGTTAATTATTAAATCAACACTGCTGCCCTTATCTCTCGGCCATTCTCGACATGACAGATGTATCTACTAGCAGGTATATACTCTAGTATATTACTTTTCTATGGTTATACGAGTCCATTATTAAATCAACACTGCTGCCCTTATCTCTCGGCCATTCTCGACATGACAGATGTATCTACTAGCAGGTATATACTCTAGTATATTACTTTTCTATGGTTATACGAGTTCATTATTAAATCAACACTGCTGCCCTTATCTCTCGGCCATACTCGACATGACAGATGTATCTACTAGCAGGTATATACTCTAGTATATTACTTTTCTATGGTTATACGAGTCCATTATTAAATCGACACTGCTGCCCTTATCTCTCCGCCATTCTCGACATGACAGATGTATCTACTAGCAGGTGTATACTCTAGTATATTACTTTTCTATGGTTATAGTTAATTATTAAATCAACACTGCTGCCCTTATCTCTCGGCCATTCTCGACATGACAGATGTATCTACTAGCAGGTATATACTCTAGTATATTACTTTTCTATGGTTATACGAGTCCATTATTAAATCAACACTGCTGCCCTTACCTCTCGGCCATTCTCGACATGACAGATGTATCTACTAGCAGGTATATACTCTAGTATATTACTTTTCTATGGTTATAGGAGTCCATTATTAAATTGACACTGCTGCCCTTACCTCTTGGCCACTCTCGACAGGACAGATGTGTCTAATAGAAGGTATATACTCTAGTATATTACTTTTCTATGGTTATAGTTAATTATTAAATCAACACTGCTGCCCTTACCTCTCTGCCATTCTCGACATGACAGATGTATCTACTAGCAGGTATATACTCTAGTATATTACTTTTCTATGGTTATAGGAGTCCATTATTAAATCAACACTGCTGCCCTTATCTCTCGGCCATTCTCGACATGACAGATGTATCTACTAGCAGGTATATACTCTAGTATATTACTTTTCTATGGTTATACGAGTCCATTATTAAATTGACACTGCTGCCCTTACCTCTTGGCCGCTCTCGACAGGACAGATGTGTCTACTAGCAGGTATATACTCTAGTATATTACTTTTCTATGGTTATAGTTCATTATTAAATCAACACTGCTGCCCTTATCTCTCTGCCATTCTCGACATGACAGATGTATCTACTAGCAGGTATATACTCTAGTATATTACTTATCTATGGTTATAGGAGTCCATTATTAAATCAACACTGCTGCCCTTACCTCTCGGCCAAATTTTTCTCAAAATATCTGAAGCCATTAGTAATCAGAACCACCCTCGACTCAAATTTATACATTTTGAGAACAGAAATATATCTGTTCATAGGAACAATATGAAAGTTTGAGTTGAAAATTGATCCTATTCACCCCATTTTATGGTACCAGGGATCCAGGAGAAATAAAAAATCAAATTCCCTGACATTTCCAGGCCCAAGTGATTTTTTTCATAATACTCTTATGAACAACACACATCTCTGAATACTTTTTTATTAAAAAGATAAAAACAAAAATTCTGATTTTCTTTAATCATTATCTAAAACATAAATATGGTTAATTCTGTTAACTAATACAGAAACCTGAAAAATTTCTACCTGTCCAATTACTGAACTACTTAAGAATCATGATATGAATTATTGAAAGTTCACGTCAGCTCATTGTGGATTTCTATATTTCCCACTTCTCATAATTTCTTTACACTATCATACAAAACACGTTGCAATGATAAACTTTTCTGGATTACAATACAAATGCCCATATACAAATGCCAAACATTTACACTTCAACTCTACGTTACATGATCATAAAGGTTAAAATAGAATAAACACGTTCACAGCACAGCTATTTGCTGCCAATAACTAGAATGCATTTTGCATTTTATGCATTCAAGGAAGAGCATTCCAAGTGACGTAAACGAATGAGACATCTTTGAGACAGATAAAGAAGACACTATATTATATTGTCGTATGACATGTCACGTGTTCATTGGCGGTTCCAATTAATGTACCAAACAGCAGCACTAGGAGAAAATATTTATGTAAAAAAATTATATAATATAAATATATGAAATCAAAATAAAAATAAATCTGCTGGCAACACAATTTTACAAATATATAATTTCCAGGTCTACTGAACGATTTCCCTGACATTTGAGCAAAATCACGAATTTCCCTGACATTTTAGGGGTTATTTCAAATTCCCTGATTTTTCCCGGTTGCTGGGTACCCTGGGTATGCAGCGAACGTGTTGAGATACGGTAAATGCTTCAATATTGGTGGACATTATGTGGAAAAGTAAATTGAGATACGTGCTTCCATGCAAAAATAAGATTGTGAAGAAAAATTTAGTTGTTTATTTTTTTAATTCAAAACGGTACTTACTTTAAAAACAAGCCTCTTATTTAAGGATACACTTCCAAAAAAAAAAAAAATGTTACTGGAGCATTATTCTTTTTGTGTTGCAAAATAATAATTGAAATAAAAAGCAACAAGAATACTAACCATTAAAGGTGATTTGTAATGGGACACTGACAGTGAGAAAACACATGGATCCACAACATAAGATGTGACCCGATGCCTCACTTAACAACAATTTACAACTTAAATTGATCATATCGAGAGCGACTGAGACAAACATTCGGCGATAGTAGCATCAACGACAGCTGTGAGACGACCACTGCAGTTTCTCAGAGTTTGTTTAATCTTACTTGCATTAATAAATCATTTATCGCACTTTCTAAACTGATAACTGCACTGCAAGACCGACCAGGAAGACATACTTTCAAAGATCTGAAATGACACACTTCGAAAAACTTCATCGTTACAGTCCCACGACGTTTACAGTTCACTGCATAGTCTTTTTTTTACACTTTTATTTTGTGAATAAGGAACTGTAAGAGTCGGTTTAATTGTAGAAACATGTGATTTTTGTGGTGTGCGCAATGTTAAGATTTAGTTTTTGCATTTAGATCTTCCATAAATCGGTCTTCTGCCGTCTCACGGAGGCCCCATCAGTCAAGCCAGAGACACCGCAAGACTCAGAATTGCATCCTTTACAAGAACGCAACCAAGGCGTAACATTAGCTCATTCATCACTGGGCTAACTACGCTCTTATCCTGCATGTGCCTCTGAAACAGAAAAAGGACACCCAGACTGATTAGTTTGTTCTGATATAACAATAGAAAAATCAAAAATAAAGCAAACTTAGAGCTACAAGCAGCATTTCAGGCATTCTACGAAGATCATGGATTCGTCCATAAATTTTAATTGGATGTAGATCAACTTGTTTTGTGGCTGTCACTGTTTGAAGTTATAAACAGAAATATAGCGGCTTGATTGTCTGGTTTTACCATTTTCTGTAGTTACCTTATGCAGCTTAGTTCTCTTTGAAACCAGTTCTCTTTGAAACCAGTTTTCTTTTAGCATTTCCTCAACACTGATAAGTAAGATATGCTGCATGGAGTGCTGAAAAGTTGCGGATAAGCAGCTGATGAAGAGAAGCATACAATCACAGAAAGAGAAATCCTACATTGTAATTTAAATATGCTGTGTATGGTTTGGAAATAATATTTGTATCTAGTTTTTGTGTCTGTATCTGAAGGGAAAATTCTACACACCAAAATAGGAAACAGACTTTGAAAATATAAGAGTATCTAACAACAACAAAAAATGATTGGTAGATAAATAGAAAAAACATTTGGAAAAAACAAAAATAAAGTTTAGAAGCAAATAAGGACTTAATTAACAAAATGTTAATTTTGAATACTATAGTTATAAAATATTGTTACTAGATACGGATAAGTACACTTGGAGAACCCAAATCACCACAACACATTTTAAAAGACCTGATGATCGTTTCACTAACCAAGTTAGCGTCATGAGAGGATGAAACATTCTAAATACTTTAAAAACTAACATCAACTTATATATCGGATCTCAGGTAAAGAGATCGAACCGAGATGAGACACTAGTCGTAGGCAAATTCCAAAGTGTATTGTATTTTTATCGCCTGACAAGGTCTTTGTGCTATCCCTACTGCTTAATCTAAAAGTGTCCATCTGTAATAGTCTTGAGAAAGTTCAACGACAGCTAAATTAACAACGATTCCTTTGGCGGCAATAACTGTATACTTGTGTTATCGGTAAAACGTGCCGAAAACGTGGGAATTTTATTTAGCAAAGCAATGGATCAAGTGACTCCTAATTGGCGCTGGTGCAGTGTTCATACATTTTTTGTTGTAACTATATTTCGCAATATATACGCTCTCAAACCCATTTAGCTGTCCTGGTTTTCTAACATTTTTTATTAATTTCAGATTATCTTTATCAACGTGATGATTATTATCCCAAATATGTCAGACGACAGCACACTTATCTACAGTACCGTAACGTAATTGGGATATGTGTTTTTTGAATCTAACTCCAATCGATCTTTTTGTTTGTCCGACGTATTTAAGATTACAATCTTTACAACTTATTTCATAAATTCCCGACATTTTGTCCGCGCTATCCTTGTCTTTTGGGTTACCTAGCAAGTTTTTTAAAGTATTTGTTGTTGAAAATGCTAGCTGTAAGTCGACTTTTTTAAAAATGCTGTCTAGACCCCTCGTGATTCTAGGTTCAAATGGTAAGCAAACAAAGTTTTTTCCGATTTTTCTCTTCTGAACGTCGTTGATTACGTCAACATTTTCTTTGTTTTCTGTTTGTTGATTAATTTTTCCACTAGGCAAGCAGTGTATCCGTTATATTCGGCCACGTTCTTAACATAATTTAACTCTTTGGTATATCTACTTTTGTTTAAAAGAAAATTAATTAACCGATTTACTAAAAAATTCAGACTGGCCATTTTTTGTGTGTACGTATGATGTGAGTCGCTCTGGATGTAGCTTAAGGTAGTGGTTTCTTTTCTATAGACATCGAATTGTAAAGTGTCTTTATTCTTGATAACTAGTACATCTAGAAAGGGTAGTTTATTATTAATTTCTAATTCGTGGGTAAATTTTATAGAATCAAATTTATTGTTTAATTTGGCAATAAAATCTTCTATTCTGCAAATGTTTGTGTTTAACACTGTGAAAATATCATCCACGTAACGACACCACACTCTAGGAAAATGACCACTTTCACTTTCAAGATGTTTCAAATCTGCTCATGAAAAGGTCTGCAATAAATGGCGATAGCGGATTGCCCATTGCCTTGCCTTGTGTTTGTTGAAAAAATTCATTGTTGAATTGAAAAATATTTTGTTTGATGCAAAGGTTTGTTAGAGTTAAATACTCTTTGCAGACATTTTCATTTATGTTATTCATTTTTAGCAACTGCTCTAAATATGTTAAAGTTTGCTCCTTGGGAACGTTAGGAAACAATGAGGTTACATCGAACGAAATTAAAACCTCGCCTTCGGTCAATTTAACCTCTTGGATCTTATTAATAAATTCAAGAGAATTTGTTACTGAAAAACTTTTTTGTTTTACAGGCAAGCCTTTAAACTCATCTGTCAACCACTTAGCTAAATTATAGGTGGGGGAATCTATAGCCTAAAAATGAATAACATAAATGAAAATGTCTGCAAAGAGTATTTAACTCTAACAAACCTTTGCATCAAACAAAATATTTTTCAATTCAACAATGAATTTTTTCAACAAACTCAAGGCAATGGGCAATCCGCTATCGCCATTTATTGCAGACCTTTTCGTGAGCAGATTTGAAATCAATCTTGAAAGTGAAAGTGGTCATTTTCCTAGACTGTGGTGTCGTTACGTGGATGATATTTTCACAGTGTTAAACACAAACATTTGCAGAATAGAAGATGTTATTGCCAAATTAAACAATAAATTTGATTCTATAAAATTTACCCACGAATTACAAATTAATAATAAACTACCCTTTCTAGATGTACTAGTTATCAAGAATAAAGACACTTTAGAATTCGATGTCTATAGAAAAGAAACCACTACCTTAAGCTACATCCAGAGCGACTCACATCATACGTATGCACAAAAAATGGCCAGTCTGAATTTTTTAGTAAATCGGTTAATTAATTTTCTTTTAAACAAAAGTAGATATACCAAAGAATTAAATTATATTAAGAACGTGGCCGAATATAACGAATACACTGCTTGCCTAGTGGAAAAATTAATCAACAAACAGAAAGCAAAGAAAATGGTGACGGAATCAACGACGTTCAGAAGAAAAAAATCGAAAAAAACTTTGTTTGCTTACCATTTGAACCTAGAACCACGAGGGGTGTAGACAGCATTTTTTTAAAAGTCGACTTACAGCTAACATTTTCAACAACAAATACCTTAAAAAACTTGCTAGGTAACCCAAAAGACAAGGATAGCGCGGACAAAATGACGGGAATTTATGAAATAAGTTGTAAATATTGTAATCTTAAATACGTTGGACAAACAATAAGATCGATTGGAATCAGATTTAAAGAACACATATCCCAATTATGTTACAGTACTGTAGATAAGTGTGCCGTCGCCCGACATATTTGGGATAATAATCATCACGTTGATAAAGATAATCTGAAATTAATAAAAAATGTTAGAAAACCAGGACAACTAAATGGGTTCGAGAGCGTATATATTGCGAAATATAGTCACAACAAAAAATGTATGAACACTGCACCAGCGCCAATTACGAGTCACCTGATCGATTGCTTTGTTAAATAAAATTCCCGCATTTTCGGCACGTTCCACCGATAACATAAGTATACAGTTATTGCCGCCAAAGCAATCGTTGTTAATTTAGCTGTCGTTGAACCTTCTCATAACTATTACAGATGGACACTTTTTATATAAAGCAGGAGGGACAGCGCAAAGACCTTGTCCGGCAATAAAAATACAATACACTGTGGAATTTGCTTGCGACTAGTGTCCCATCTCAGTTCGATCTCTATACCTAAGATCCGATATATAAATTGATATTAGTTTTTTAAGTATTTAGAATGTTTCATCCTCTGATGACGCTAACTTGGTTAGTGAAACAATCATCAGGTCTTTTAAAATGTGTTGTGGTGATTTGGGTTCTCTAAGTGTACTTATCAGTGCTCATCACAGGTTCAATCTTTACTTAATAAGGGAGTATCTAACAACAACAGAAAAATATTGGTAGATAATTAGAAAAAAGGTTTGGAAACAACAAAAATAAAATGTTGAGGCAAATAGGGACTTAATTAACAAAATGTTAATTTTAAATACTATGGTTAAAAATATTGTGACTAGATACAGATAGTTAAGACATATAGCGAGAGCGTCTATGCAGTTCTAGGTAAAACTCGGCGACAAAATAGATGGCCTGAACTAGTAATATCATCATTATTAAATGACCGATTTCAAATGTATTTATTTATTTTCTAAATGAGTAATATCATCATTATTAAATGACCGATTTCAAATGTATTTATTTATTTTCTAAATGAGTACCAATTATTCCTTTAAACTTAGCGATTGTGAGGTCCCTAACGAGGACGTTAAGCAGGGACTGACTGTACTTTTGGCACAGTAAATTAATAAATAAAAAACCATCACATGAAAATATTTAAAATGTCTCAAAATGTAATGAAATAATTGTTTCATAATTATTATCGTGGAACAGATTATTTGATATGTAGAATTTTCTCAAAATAAAGGCACTCAAACCAGTTTTAAGCTAAAAAAATGAAATATAAGCAATTCAGTTTCTGCTTTTCTTCTGGCCATGCTTCTGCAATATCTACTTATCATCTAAGAATGTACAGTTATTTATTGATGGCTTCTCATTTTGCCAATTGTAATTTTTTATTACTAAAGTTGAACTGAAGTTGTAGCCACATTAAAATCTAAATTTGTTGCACTCTGAAAAACTAATGATTCAAGAAAATACATCAGGTTCACTTGTGGTTAATAATGTTCCGAACATGATACATATAGTCTACAAAAAGGATATACAAGCATTTATATCTGCATGAACTGTCTTTAAAACATCCAATTCTCAATGAGGTACAAATTGCGGAATCAACATACTTAACATTCACATAAATCTCAATATTCAATCAAACACTATTTTAACATGCACAAATTTAAAATGCTTAAGCTAAAACTGTAAATTCAATTAATACTCATTTAATTATAGTTGCCTGATGTTGATGCAAGCTTGTATATAGGCATTTGAGTTTGAAATTGCCGCCAGACATTTGGGGATTGCTTGCCCGTTAGGTTGGCACCTTTACAGCGAGAGGAGGGGGAGAGATTGCTAATTTGTAATAGTTTCTCTGCTCTCTGCCACTTCTTTAGTGTCAGTCTACAGTGCACAAGCTCCTACTACTTTTTGTTCCCCTAAATATTTCGTTTTGCCTCTTTTAAGACCATAGAAGGCAAGCCGACTGGCCGGCCTCATATGAAGAAAACCCTAAGACCCAGGAATCCTTAATCAACGTGAATATACAGTCTACTAAATATGTTAGTAAATCAACTTTGTCGGGTAGCTAACTTGAATAATATCTTGTTAATTATTTCGTTATTATTTTCTAATATCTTGCTTGCAATGACACCTGATAAGAAAAAAGGCTGTGGCTATTGGTACTTCCCCCACACATGTAGCGTTAGATATCAAATAAATTTTACATGTGGCATGCCCGTATTTGCAAATTATTTGTAACATATGCTGTCGAATTATTTAAAAAAATACACAATCATTTAAATCTGAAATTAAAAGATAACTGAGTATGTACCTACTTATAAGTTGTTTTTTTTTTTTTAATAATTTCTTTGAAAAGATATAACTTTTCATTACCTAAATTTCTATGTTTATTTATGGGAAAATCCCGTTTCTTATGAAAGAAGCCCGGTTCGCCCAATTAAAAAGCTTGTGAAATGAAAAACCACATCACAATGCCCCCCGCAGAAGTTCAGGGGAAGGAGAGACTACCTACCAATCGCCTTCACCCCCGACCAACCACTTTACGCACTCCTGCGAAAAAACCATATGGTAAAAATAGGAACAGGATGCATGTGAGATGGTAAGTTTTATTTATTAGCAGTCAGGTCAGGTTATCTAAAACTGACTGTGGATAATCTGCAAAATAGCCAAAATAATTAATAAATATTGTGCATTGTTCCCATATGTCTAATGTCACGTGTGTACAACAACTTTTATTTAAGGTTTAGTTATACGGGCAGGCTGCACAAAACTTTTTTTTATAGCTAGTCTTGCAGGCGCAGCACACAGAACATTTATTTGATGTCTAACATTACGGGTACGCCCAACATTGCAATTGCCAGTGGCAAAAAAAAATAATTAAATAGTATATTACACGTTGAACTACTAGCTGCTAAAACTTTTTATTCTACTATTGCCAAGAAACAGATCTCTTTTACTAAGTTAGGCAGGGTAGTCTACATTGTTCAGTCCAGCTGAATAACTCTGGTAAAACGAATCTCCCACCAGTCTAAATTGCCATTGCCGCTCCCGCCACAGAAAGCATGGTAGTCACTTGTCAGCAACTCTATGTCACTCTGGCACATACTCTTTCGGAGTATCAGTCTACCTCCAAAGCAGTGTGTGTTAACGTTCTCTTTCCCTGGTATTGTACCTCCCTCAAGCCCCCGCTCATCCAGAAATGCAACACGGAGTCAGTCAGTTAAGTATGTACTCTAAGAGATCTGCTCTAGCTACAAAAACAGTGTGCATTGTAGTTCTCTCCCAAGTGCTCAAAAACCTCTGATAATTAATTAGAACATTCAGAAGTCGATGCATGTTGTGACTTAAGTGAAAATAGATTGTATATTGTGTTAAAGTTTTAATATATTGTTACATGAAAACTTAGTGTATGTTATTGTCTCTCTGAAACTACCTAGACTGGCATCACATTAATCTCTCTTATTCTCTCAACCACAGTCCACTCACTTTCACTCTGTCTTGAAGTGACCGCTCCACTTTCTGGTCCGCTACATACATATTACAAAATGCTAAAGATGATTTCTTGGTGGTTCTGCTTTGGCTAAACGAACTATACTAATCTAATAATTGAAGAAGTTAACACATATGAAACATCCAGTCACGCACCAAGTGAATTTTACACACGTATATATGATAAGAGGTAATGTGAGGATTGTTTGATGTGTGGTCGCTGAATGTCACCAGTTGTATTAAAACGTGCAGTTAATGTTTAATCGAGGCTACAGATTGGGTAAATTTTTCCAGCAAGTGATGAAGAATAGTTGCGTAAATGCTGATGAAGGAAAATGGAAAATAAACAAAAATTTAAAAATATTTTCAATAAAAACGCGAGAATTTAAACAGCCTAGACTTCTATTATGGAGAGTATATCAGCCAAAAGAATCTTAGAAAGGCCTTGTAATTGACAAGAAAACTTCATTGGTTAGCTGTTTTCTTTATTTCATCACAGTCTGCAAAGTTACTGTGATGACAAGAGGATAAACAGCAGAAATTTATCGGAAGGTGTTTGGCCAATTATTGAACCTAAGCCTAAGTAGCAATGTTTAGTAAACAGTGATGGGTGAATCCCTTCTTGATACTTAATCGTACTTAATGATGAAAACATTTATTTTCATAACAAAGTTATTTTGTTGTGAAAGTGTAGGTAAATTATTTTTAATGTCAGACATCTGTAATGACAAAATAAGTTTCAAAGTATCTTCCCCCAACTCCATTTAGATCGTTACAGTCGGCCTACAAAATGTCCTCAATTTGTTTTCACGTTTTCATGGCTTACTAGATATTTGTTAACATGACGACTTTAAACTGAAAATATTTATCAAAATGATTTCGGACGATAGAAATAGTCAAGAGTTGTCACCTCATATCAAAAAACTTAGGAAGAAAGTTACAAGTTACAAATCCTAAAGTCCCCAAAAAGTACGGTCTCCCAAAAATTCATAAACCGGGAAAATCAATGAGACCTATTGTTTCTGCTATAGATAAAACATACACAAGTTTCCTTAAAAATAAACAAAAACGCTACTTATACAAATATTCACCTATCATTGTGTTTTATTTATTTTTTATAAAACTGAAACAAATGATTTTTCCCTGACACACACAAACATTCCCTGACTCTTAGTCAATTTTCACAATTTTTAACAATTTTTCCTTGATTCCCTGACAAAATGTTTCCTTCTACAAATTCCCTGACCTTTACCGATTTTCCCTGTTTTCCAGAAGAGTGGGGGCCCTGCTAATATATAAATAGTAGTTCTAGTTTTTATTCGCTTACTTTATTCATCTCTCTGATGACGCTAACATTGTTACCGAAACGATTGTCAGGTCTAAAAACTGTATTGTGATGAATTGGATTCTCCAAATTGTACTTATCAGTGCTCATCACGAGGTTCCAATCCTCACTCATTCATAAACAGTGTCTTAAAGCAAATATAATTTTTTTTATCTGTAAATTTCACCAAGGGTTTTGTTATTTTTCTTTGATATTAATTATTTTCTACAGGGCTTTCATTAATTCCCGAACCCCACGTGACCGGATTCTCTCTCTCTCTCTTAGTGGAATATGATTTTATGAGTTGGCAGTCAAAAAGTAGCCAAAAAACCACTAGACTAGGGACCCTAAAGTTACCAAATCAATTGACAATTGACAGTTCAGTCTAAGTTCGACCAGTGTTTACCTTCTTCAAATAATTTTCTATCTGTTGGACAATAAAAATAAACAGTTTTTATCAAAACTTAGCATTCTCATTCCATTTTTACGTAAGTTAAAAGTGTAGGTATGTTAAGGTTATGTTGTTGACGATATTCAACATCGCATGGAACGAAGCCCTACCAAATCTGTTCGTCGGTAATCTGCCCAAACAGGTACATATTTGTTCAATGTTACTCAATACACATTCCTAAAAACCGTAAATTAGAAGTTTAAATAATCGGACCTCAATTTGTTTACGTACATTACAAAATTTTGATATCTACACAAAATAACAGTAATATTTAATTGTTTTTAATTAATTTTTTTAACAATCAATAACGTAAACCATGCATGAACAGACTTGCTGTTAAAAATAATAAATACATTTAAGACATTTACTGTTTCACCTTATTATAATTTTTATATTTTTTATAAAACCCCAAAGGAAATAGGAGACAACACTGGCGTCTTAGCGATTTCATTAATTCAGGTTGTAAAACCGTTAATGCCGGGTTGCCTAACTTAAGCGGTCACGTGGGGTTCGGGAATTAATGAAAGCCCTGTAGTTACAATAACAAGAAGCTAACATAATGTTTCAGTGACAAAATCGCTTATATGTACTATACTATATTAAAATAACTAATTCCTTCTTAGAGCATCAAGAAAAAAATTGTTTTTGCAAATACTATACTAATTATCTCTTTACAAATGCCAGGCGGAAAAACAAAATTCTTACGCAAACATTTTAAAAGTTTATAGCACCTATAAATTTCAGGTAGTGCCCTCTAATCCCTTCTGTAGACATGTTTCAGGAAATTGATTTCTACATCTAACAAGCTAAGACAAAAATGTTAATTCCGAGGGATTCCCATAATTTAACCACTTTTTTGTTATTTTACTGAATAATCTACCCATCGCAAAAACTGAACCTGATGATTGGACTGTGGCCCTTTACAAATCAACAAAACCAGTCTGGTAAATCCTAGGGTGTGCTACTATGCCTTTTGTTGATATTTTGTTTATTCTTCTTTCTGTCGCAATGCTTACCAACTTGCAAAATACACCTCGTTAATGCAAAACGCTTGATTCCATGAGAAACAAAATTAATATGTCAAAAGACATCCATTGATATACACTAGTACAAAACAATCGCATCGATGTGCTCACAATGATACTTACCTAATCCCCTGGCAGCTACATCAGTAGCTACTAGTATGCAAGACTTTCCATTACGGAACTCTCTAAGAACATAGTCTCTTTCTTGCTGGCTCTTGTCACCGTGCATGCACACAGCTGGCCATCCAAAACGTCTAATGAACCTGGTGATGGTCTCTGCTTTTTTCTTTGTCTCCACAAATATCAATATCTTAGATCCAGGCTCAGAGCTGTTACCAATTTCTTGCAGCAGTTCCTGTAATCTATAATAACACAAGTTTAAAAAGATACATAAATATAAAAGAGAAACCCTAATAAAGATATAGAGAAGTCTTTACTCATTGTTTGAAAATATACAAAAGTTTCCGTAAATAAACTTACAATGTTTCCGAGAAAACTGGTTTCCTAGCAAACAAAACTTAGGTTCATAGCAAATTGAAGTATTGAAATTTGAAGGATATTTATTTACAGTACGAGAGCCCACGACCAAAACCATGTATCATTGTTTTACGGCCAAAACTGTATGAAGTCGTTAGATTAGACGATCCCGAACCCTACTAGGTGGGCGGTAACGGTCAGAAGTGTAGCAACTGCGTGGGAGGCCGTTTCTGTTATGTCAACAACAAAAAATAGGCAGACGGTATTATCATATTACATTTGATATTGAAAATGTACCTACATTTTGTTATTTTATGACCAAAATGTTTGTTTTAGACAATTTGCATGTGGCATCTGGCCCGAGAGCATTTTTGAAAATGTCAAAACCTTTTGGCTATCTATATATATATTTCAACAACCCACCACGAGGGTTTACAGCCTAAATACTATCGTACCGTGGATGTCGACATGGAGAAAAGCGGCAACTTATTAATTCTGGACTTGAAGGTTTGGAGGTTCGGAGAAGAAGGAAAAAAATGTGCCGGCAAGGAATTCCACAACTTGGAAGTCCTCGGGACAAAAGAGCGAGCATAACAAGATGTTTTATGTCTGGTGACCTGGACAGTAAAAGGGTGCATTCGCTCTGTTCCCCTGGTAGATGTTGGGGGCAGCAGGTGGAGGAACTATGGAAGAAAGCTCCTCTGAGCAGTGCCCGTGCAGAATCTATAAAAGAGAGAGAGGTCACCAATTGGCACGTCGGTGGACAAGGGATGGCAGCCTTTGGGTGAGGGTAAGGTCACCGATGAGACGTATAGCTCTCTTGTGAATGGAGTCCAGGATAGCTAGTATAGAAGCGGCAGCGGCACCCCAGATGTGGGAGCAGTATTCGAGGATTGGCCTTATATGTGAAGTATATAAGGTATAGAGATTAGCTGGTGAAAAGTATTTGCGAGCCCGGAAGAGGAAACCTAATTTCTTAGCAGCCGCTTCTGCAATTGATGTGACATGTTGGTGCCAATTGAGATTTCGATCCACAGAAATGCCAACAAGTGAAAAGGACTCATTACTTTGAATAACTTGGTTGTTCATTGTGATGGGTCTAGGGCTGGTGTATCTATCATGAGATATAAAGCAAGACTGAGATTTGGTGGGGTTGAATTGTACAAGTTTTCTACTTCCCCAGTCTAATATTTTTTGGAGATCCACGGAGACAGAACCCTCCATGAGTCTATGATCCTCATCTAATTGGGCTAAAGAGACAGGCTTAGAATATTGTATATTTGAGTGGAGAGTGCTGTCATCCATGTAACTGTGAACTGGGTTGGATGTGCTAGAGAGGACATTGATGTGGAGAATAAACAGAGTAGGGGCTAAAGCTGAACCTTGAGGGACTCCTGCATTAATTGGATACAGTTTAGAGGAATGGCCATCTATGACAACAGAAATGCTCCGGTTGGAGAGAAAATTTGCTGTTCAGGTACAGAGTTTTAGTGCTAGGCCATAGGCCAGAAGTTTATTAAGCAGCGCTGTGTGCCAGACGTGGTCAAATGCTTTGGATATGTCTAGAGCGACAATCTGGGATTCACCGTGTAGTTTCATAGACTTGTTCCAACAATGGGTGACAAAGGAAAGGAGGTCGGCAGTAGATCTGCGCTGACGGAATCCATATTGCCTGTCGTGGATTAGACTGTGTTTTTCAAGATATTTTTGTAATTCAGTGTTTATCTACTTTTCCATCACTTTAGAGACAACTGAAAGGAGAGAAATATGCCTGTAGTTGCTAGGAAGCGCTTTGGATACTTTCTTGGGGACGGGTTGTACTCGAGCAGTGTTACAGTTACTAGGAATATGCCACTATTGTAAGATGTCTGAAACAGACGAGTCAGGACAGGAGCAAGTTCTGGTGCGCATTTTTTAAGAACAATTGCTGGGATCTCGTCAAGGCCAGAGGCTTTCCTGGTATTAAGAGAAGAGAGCAATTTTTGTACCTTTTTAGTTTTGAAAATGATATCCGTCACTTTTTGCGTGACATTGGGGACTGTTGGTGGTTGAACATTTGGAGGTGGGTTGAGAGTAGAATTGCCAGAAAACAATGAGGCAAAAAGTTCAGCCTTGCCTAGGGCGGTAGAAACAATTTCATCCCCTGAAACAAGAGGTGGGAACGTGCTCTTGCAGAAATTATTCCCAATAGATTTAGCATGAGTCCAGAAGGGTTTGCTGCAGTTGGAGCTTGAGATGACTTTGTTTTTGATGTGGTTATTAAACGAGTTTTTTTGCCTCAGAAAGAATGAGGACATAGAGGTTTCTTGCGTTGTTAAATGCTCAACGGTTTTCTTGGCTGGGATTGTATAGAAGCGTTTTGTGAGCTTTGACCTTTACAAGTCTGGCCTTGTCACAGGATTTAGAGAACCAGGGCTTTTGAGTGGCTTAAGAGGTTTTCTGTGTACGTGGAATAAATAATTCCATGCCAGCTTGGATAGTTTCTGTGACGTTTTGTGAGATATCAGAGGGGTCAGGATGAGAGAAGCAGACAGACGCCCATGGAAATGAAGGAAAGTAATCCCGCATTTCGTCCCAGTTCGCGGCGTTGTAGTGCCAAACGATACGTGGGTGTGATGACTGTGTAACCTCGGGTTGCATTGCGCAGGAAGCAGTGACCGTGCCGTGGTCTGAGCGACCAAGGGGGACGGTGTATATATTTTTTCATTTTGTCTAACTTGTAACCATTTTGTATGCTTTTCTGAACTGCTTTATTATATATATATATATATATATATATATATATATATATATATATATATATATATATATATATATATATATATATATATATATATATATATATATATATATATATATATATATATGTATATGTATATATATATATGTATATGTATATGTATGTATATATATATATATATGTATATGTATATATATATATATGTATATGTATATATATATATATATATATATATATATATATATATATATATATATATATATATATATATATATATATATATTGTACTTATCTAAAATGGGCTCCTGGCCCGTAAATAAATAAATATTCAATAATTCAAGAAAATCAAAAACCTTTATGGTAGCAAACAGAAAGAAACAGAAAGCAAAACATAGACTACAGTAAATATTGAAAATTAGTCCTAGGTAGTTAGCCCTCCTTTGAAGAAATATTTGAAAAATTTCCGTTGCGGTCTTCTCAATAACAATTTTTTTTCTACGAAAATTCGCAAAAAAGTATAGAGTATTAAACCACAAACTCTGTAACTGAAACCACTGCCCAATCATCAGAGAAGGGGTCTATTTGAAATAAATTTTCTGCAAATATTTTAGTAAAAAGAAGGACAATGATGGTTGAAACTGTAACTTAAGGTTTTGCAAAACGCATTTATTATGGCATTTCCTTTACATAAACCGTATTTGTTTCAGGTTCTCCGCCTGAAAATTGCAAATTTTGACGTTTCTAATCGCAAGTTTGACATTTTAAGAAGAAAAACTATAACATTTTCAAGTTTTCTGTTGTCTTGACCTTTTTGCATCAAGAAAACTTAATCTTTGTCTGTAATATAAAGGTAAAAACCAATAGGATGATAATGTGATACCTAAATAATGTATTAAAATTTATATCACAACTCACGTGCAATGAGAAAAGTCTCTACATCTATACTTACTCAAGGTTTTACTTACTTTTGTTCTTTTTCGAATTCCTGACACACATCAACAATTTGCAGAATATTGTGGTTGGCTGAAAGCTGCAGGGAACCAATATTAATTTGCACATAATCCTTCAGGAAGTCCTGTGCCAGCTTCCTCACTTCCTTGGGCCAGGTAGCGGACCACATCAATGTCTGCCTATCAGGCCTGATCTGCTCAATAATCTTCCTAATCTGAGGTTCAAAACCCATGTCCAACATACGGTCAGCTTCATCCAGAACCAGATAAGTACAACGTTCCAAGTTAGTGGTGCCCTTCTCCAAGAAGTCTATTAATCTACCAGGAGTAGCTATAACGATCTCCACACCACGCTCAAGATCACGTGCCTGGGGTCCTTTGGGGGCACCCCCGAAAATGCAGGTGTTGCGGACGTAAGTGGTGCTGCCAAAATCTGTGGCAACCTGTTGGATCTGCTGTGCTAATTCACGAGTTGGGGCCAAGACAAGGGCGATAGGACCATCACCACGAGAAATTGGCGGTTGGTTGTTTATGTGGACAATCGCAGGCAGAATGTACGCCAAGGTTTTTCCAGAACCTGTCTGAGCGATGCCAACCAAGTCACGACCACTCATAGCAATAGGCCAACCTGTTGATGATATGAGAGTTAGCAAAACAAAACACATAAATAAAACTGTTAATACAAGATTTATATATAGGGAAGCTGTTTCTAATTCCTTATGGATTCAATATGATTAGCATCAGTTTTATTACTTTTGATGGCACAATTATTTTTGTTGCTAATTTAAACCAAAACCATAGTACAGGCAGTATAAATATAATTCGATGCATATTATATACTATATTTTAAAATCATTATATAGAGTTTATATTTACTTAATTGCAACCTAAGAGAAAAATTCAAAAACAAGGATCCTAAAATAGAGGCACATAAGACCAGATATGAAAAAGTCTGGACGCAGCAAGTGCTCCAGGTAGACCTTGACAACTTGCAGCTGTGGTGTGTTGAGAACAGACTTGAATTAAATGTCTCGAAGTGCAAAGTGATAATATACACTAGAAAAACCAGCCGTATAGCTTTTCCCTACAAAGTGGGTGGTGTACCATTGGCTAGGACTGAAACGCACAAGGATCTTGGCATTGTATATGATGAACATTTAAGTTTCACTGGACATATTCAAACAATTACAGCATCCTGTTTGAAGTTGATGGGTTTCATTGTGAGGAATAGCAGATCATTTTCCAATTTGGATAGCTTGAAAATTCTCTATTTTGCCTACATTCGATCGAGACTTGAATATTGTAGCTTGGTTTTTGATCCCTTTTATAGTGTTCAGATTGGTGCTCTGGAAGATGTTCAGCATAAGTTTTTAAAACACCTTGTATATAGGGCATCTGGTACCTACCCACAGAGAGGATGTGATCATGGCCAATTGCTGATGCAAACTGGCATACCCAGTTTGTATTCACGTAGAAAAGTTGCATCTGTGATGTTCCTGCATAACTTGTTTCATGGTAAAGTTGATTGCCCAGACTTATTGATGCAATTAAATTTCTCAGTTCCACGGGCTGCATCAAGAGTGGTGAGAGTGTTTAAGCCTCCAATACCAAGGACTAACTTGTATATGAAATCACCTGTTTATAAAATGAGCTCTGACTTTAATAACATTGCAAACTTGTGCGACTTCTATTCGGATAATGCTACAGTTATTCGTAGGGTGGCTATATCTTACTTTGTCGGTTATTAGAACCATTATATGTACTGTTTTGTAGAATTTCTGCCTTGTGATGTTTTGCACAGTATTTTAGGTTTGTAGTTTAGTTTAGTTTAGTTTTTAGTTTTTTTTTTTTTTTTGGAAGTATTTTTTGTTCATATTATTACATATTGTTCTTTTTGTATGGTGCCCTATTAATGGGATTATCCTGTTGGGCATGTATTCAATAAATAAATAAATAAATAAATAAAGTGCGTTATGGTAGCGAATTTTCTTTAAAAAGTTTTTAATAGCAAATGTCTTTCTTTGATGAAAGCAGGCATCAAACTTGGTTGCCTATATAGTAGAAACAATGTGCCATATTCATTGAAATAACTTTATTGTTTGAATATATAAAAAAAATCAAAAGTTTGGATACAGCAAGTGTGTTATGGAAGTGAATTTCCATAAAAATGTTTTTAATAGCAAATGCGAGCAGGCATCGATCGTATTACCGGTATAGCCTATGTAGTAGAAACAATGTACTATATTTTATCAAAATTACTTATGGTTTGAAAATATACAAACATTTTCCGAAAATAAACTTAAATGTTGGTTTCCTAACCAACAAAGCTTACGTTAATAGCAAATTGAGTTATTGAAATTTGAAGGCTTTAATGAAAATTCGGTTAATTTGCAGATGAGCTCCCGAACGCTTTTCACAAAACTGTTTTCAGAAACATTACTAGGACCCCACCTGGATGCACAAACCACAAGAAAAATTTCTTGTTCACAAGGAAGTCACGGGACTGGGAGTGAATAGGGGGGTGCTGGGCGGGGTAGGTAGTAAAAAGGAAATATGAGCAGAAAATGCGAAGAAAACTGCTTGAAATCTGTCTATTGAAAGCCATATCCCCATTGAACCCTGCCTAGCCTGCACAGCACCCCTATTCGCCTCAGGTCACGTAACCAGGGTACCCAGCCGAAATTAAAAATTAAATTCCCCAACATTTCCAGGCCCCTCGAGTAGATTTTTCATAATACTCGAAATAAAAAACACACATACCTGAATACTTTTTTATGAACAAAATAAATAAAAATTAGGAACAAAAAACTTACATAACCAAAAACATAAGTATGCTTAACTCCGTTAAATTTATAACATATAGCATTTGAGAAGACATTTTTGAAATTTTTTCATAGAAAAACTGAACTTTCGTGACTGGCTAACAAAGGAATTTTCAAGTGTGATAGAACAAACCAGAAGCCTCTAGGTGGCATAGAAACTTTGCAAACCACGTTGTTTGTATGTATAAATTTGAATAAGCCTGGGAAATGGGTTCCAAAATCTCAGATTCGCGCCTATTAATTTATTTTTTTTTTGAAAATTCGAAAGTCGTTACCTCTCTAAAAGCAAAGTTTTATTTATGAAATTTCAGTGAAATAAAGATACTGTTTACATGCGCCATATACAAATGCCAAATATTTTGCATTTTCAACATGATCATAAAGGTTAAAATAGAATAAACACATTCACAACACAGCTCTACCCGGCCAATACATAAAACGCATTTTGCATTTTATGCATTCAAGGAACAACAGTCCAAGTGAGATGTACATATGAGACATGTTTGAGAAAGAAAAAGACGCTATTTATATCGGCGCATGATGTGGCATACGCTGCGTTCATTGGCGGACCTAATTGATATTGGTACCAAAGGTAAGCCGCATTCAGATATATTTTCCTAGGTATGAGAAAACTATTTACGTGAGAAAATTCATATAATATATATGAAATAAAAATAAAAAACCATCTGCTAGTGACGACATTTTACAAATATATAATTTCCAGGTCTACTGAATGATTTCCATGACATTTAAGTAAAATCACAAACTTCCCTGACATTTCCCCGACATTTTAGGGGGTACTTCACATTCCCTCTTTTTTCCAGGTTTTCCAGGTCACTGGGTACCCTGCGTAACTTCCTTGGGGGATATGAACAAGAAGTTTTTCTTGTGGTTTATGCAACGAGGGTGGTTGTATGCACACGAGGGCGGAAGAAAAATGCCTATGACGAAGCAAGGACCCCCCCCCCCTTCCCGTTTGACTTGCGACTGGGGGGGGGTGTGGGGGTGACTGCTTCGTCGTGAGGATTTTCCTTCTCCCCTCGCGTGTATACAACCACCCTCGCTGCATAAACCACAAGAAAAATGTCTTGTTCCTACCCGCCAAGGAAGTTATGGCACCTGAGGGGATAGGGGTGCTGTGCGGGGTAGGCAGGGTTTAAGGGGGATATGGCTTCAAGATGTGAAAAAGACAACTTTCAAGCCCGTTTTATTCGAATTTTCTCCTCATATGTCCTTTTTACTACCTACCCCGCCCAGCACCCCTACTCACTCCTGGTCCCGTAACTTCCTTGAGGGGTGTGACCAAGAAATTTTTCTTGGGATTTGTGGATCCAGGTGGGGTTTCTGAAAACAGTTTTTTGAATAGGGTTCGGGAGCTAAACTGCAAATTTACTGAAAATTCGCTACCAAAACGCACTTACTGATTCAGATTTTTTTCTTACAAACGCATCATATTTTGATAAAAAATGCAAAAATGCATTAACGAATTTGTTCTACGAAAATTAGCTAAAAAAAAATTATAGACCGTTAAACCATAAACTTCACTAAACCTACAACGAAAGCATGAACTCAACTAAACCGACAGCCAAGGCATCAGAGAAAGGGTCTATTTGAAATGAATATTCTGTAAAATTTTAGTGAAATGAAGGCCAATGACGGTTGAATCTGAAACTTAAGGGTTTGCAGAACACTCTTCTTCAACATTTTCTTTTCACAATTCGTATTTGTTTCACGTTCTTTGACTAAACATTGCCAATTTTGACGTTTCAAATTGCAAGTTTGACGTTTTGAGGAAAACTCCAAAATTTGTTTTTTTTAACTGCCCATAACTTCTTTGTCTTTAAAGCTATAGACCTAAATTTTGGTACAGAGTTTTATAATATAAACACGGGTACCAAATTTGGTTGCCCTTACTTTGTTATTTCCGGAGATTTGAATTTTTTTAGAAAGAAAACACAAAATTTTCCGGGAAAACCTGGTTTGATTTTCCTGGCTAACGAACTTATCCAAGCCACTTGCAAAAGGAAGGTACTTTGAGTTATCGGTCGGATATATATATATATATATATATATATATATATATATATATATATATATATATATATATATATATATATATATATTTCAACAACACACCACGAGGGCTCACAGCCTAAATACTATAATACTATAGTACCGTGGGTGTCGACAAGGAGGAAAGAGGCAACTTGTTAATTCTGAACTCGAAGGTTTGGAGGTTCGGAGGAGAAGGAAAAACTTGTGCCGGCAAGAAGTTCCACAACTTGGAAGTCCTCGGGACAAACGGGCGGGCATAACAAGATGTTCTATGTCTGGTGACCTGGACAGTAAAAGGGTGCATTCGCTCTTTTCCCCTGGTAGATCTGTAGGGATTTATATCCGTCAGAAATCATCTCTCGATCTCTCATCATAAAATTGTTAGAATAAATCAATCTTTTCTTTCACCAATTAAAATCGGAACACCTTGTTATTGAAACGATCATCAGACCTTTAAAATGATGCGTTGTGTTGGGTTCTCCAAGTGTACTTACCAACACTAGAATTTCCGTTTTTTCTCCTATTTACATACGATAAACAGTAAAACGTCTAAAATTGTAAAATTACTAACAACACTGACTTAACAAAACAAAATGTGAATATATTAACAAATAAATTAAAATACAAGGGAACGAACTTAAATTAAAATGCGTGAAAATACTTACCTTGTGCCTGTATAGCAGTAGGTACATCATATCCCTGTTTCTTGATGCCATCCATCACGTAATCAGGAAAGCAAGCTTCAGTGAAGTTCTGTATTGGGTTAGAGGCATCTCCGTCGATTGTTATTTCCTTGGACCTACGATACTGATCCACTTCATAAGTTGACCTGTTGGCAACTGCATTGTGGGGTACGTAGAAGTCTTTCTTGAAAGGACGTAGACTTCTTAGATCCCAGTTGATTTTGCGCAAACGCGCACCAGCGCCGCCGCTACCGCCGCCGCCACCAAATTTGCTGCCACGACCACCATCAGAGAAACGGCCACCGGGACGATCGCTGCCGAAACGACCACCTCCTAAAAAACAAGATAGGAAATGCTGTGATTTACAGTGTAAATGACTTACTTAATAAGAGGGAGGTTCAATAAAACGTTTACAACTAACTGCACTTGTAGCTTAATGAAATGTCCCAATTAAAGCTTTGTGTGATATAATGAGAAAGAATCTTTAACAATTTTAATTTTAGTTCTTGGATGCCTATTCTAGACAGACAATGAGTGATTTTTAGCAAATTGTGTGACAAAAAAATTGTCAAATCATGGTTTAGCACAAACGCATTATCTCTATAAAAGCGATATTATGTTCCTCAAACTCTGATCTTTCTAATATACAGGGTGGACTCTTGCTAAATCTATTGGGAATAATTTCTGCAAGAGCACGTTCCCACCTCTTGTCTCAGGGGATGAAATTGTTTCTACCGCCCTGGGCAAGGCTGAACTTTGTGCCTCGTTGTTCGCCAGCAATTCTACTCTCAACCCACCTCCAAATGTTCAACCACCAACAGTCCCCAATGTCACGCATAAAATGACAGATATCATTTTCAAAATGAAAAAGGTACGAAAGATGCTCTCTTCTGTTAGTAGCAGGAAACCTCTGGCCTTGACGAGATCCCAGCAATTGTTCTCAAAAATGCACACCAGAACTTGCTCCTGTCCTGACTCGTCTGTTTCAGACATCTTACAATAGAGGCATATTCCCTAGTAACTGGAAAACTGCCTGAGTACAACCCGTCCCCAAGAAAGGATCCAAAGCGTTTCCTAGCAACTACAGGCATATTTATCTCCTTTCAGTCGTCTCTAAAGTTATGGAAAACACCAAACTACTAAAATTTGTTGAAAAACACAATCTAATCCACAACAGGCAGTATGGATTCCGTCAGCGCAGATCAACTGCCGACCTCCTTTCCTTTGTCACCCATTCTTGGAACAAGTCTATGGAACTACACGGTGAATCCCAGATTGTCGCTCTAGACATATCCAAAGCATTCGACCAGGTCTGGCCCACAACGCTGCTTAATAAACTTCCGGCCTATGGCCTACCACCAAAACTCTGTACCTGGACAGCAAATTACCTGTCCAACCAGAGCATTTCTGTTGTCGTGGATGGCCATTCCTCTAAACTGTATCTAATTAATGCAGGAGTCCCTCAAGGTTCAGCTTTAGTCCCTACTTTTGTTTCTTCCCCACATCAATGACCTCCTCTCTAGCACATCCAACCCAGTTCAGTTACGCGGACGACAGCACCCTCCGCTCAAATATACAATATTCTAAGCCTGTCTCTTTAGCCCAATTAGATGAGGATCGCAGACTCATGGAGGGTTCCGTCTCTGTGGATCTCCATAAAATATTAGACTGGGAAGTAGAAATCTTGTACAGCCCTAGACCCATCACAATGAACAACCAAGTTATTTAAAGTAATGAGTCCTTTTCACTTGTTGGCACCTCTGTGGATCGAAATCTCAATTGGCACCAACATGTCACATCAATTGCAGAAGCGGCTGCTAAGAAATTAGGTTTGCTCTTCCAGGCTCGTAATACTTTTCACCAGCTAATCTCTATACCTTATATACTTCACAAATAAGGCCAAACCTCGAATACTACTCCCACATCTGGGGTGCCGCTGCTGCTTCTACACTCGCTATCCTGGACTCCATTCAGAAGAGACTTATACGTCTCATCGGTGACCCTACCCTCACCCAAAGGCTGCCATCCCTTGCCCACCGATGTGCCGTTGGTGACCTCTCTCTCTTTTATAGATATCTGCACGGGCACTGCTCAGAGGAGCTTTCTTCCATGGTTCCTCCACCTGCTGCCCACAACAGATCTACCAGGGAAACAGAGCGAATGCACCCTTTTACTGTCCAGGTCACCAGACATAGAATATCTTGTTATGCCCGCTCTTTTGTCCCGAGGACTTTCAAGTTGTGGAACTCCTTGCCGGCACATGTTTTTCGTTCTCCTCCGTACCTCCAAACCTTCAAGTCCAGAATTAACAAGTTGTCTCTACCTCCTTTTCGACACCAATGGTACGATAGTATTTAGGCTGTGTGCCCTCGTGGTGTTGTTGAAATATTTAAAAAAAATCATATATGAAATGCCTCCAACCACACAAGATGACATGAAACAACGCATACAGAATGCTTTTAATACAATATCGCCGCAAATATTGCTCAAGGTCAAGCGGTCCTTTGAACAAAGGCTACAATTATGCATTGAATAGGACGGGTGTCAGTTTGAACATTTGTCGCACTATGTTTATTATAATTACTCTTGGTTTTTCTGCTCTTATTTTTATCATTTGTGTACCTTGGATTAGTTTCCACATTGAATTTCAAACAAAGCAAGTAAAGTTTGTTGTTAAAATGAAAAATTCTTATTTCTGCAAAAAAAATGGTAAGTGTGAATAACGCCAGAACCACTGCACTTAGATATAGGGAACCCTAGTATCATATGAAAGGGAATTATTTTCTCTATGAAATGCAGCAAAAAAATATAGGGTGTTCCATTTGAAATAAATGAAATAATCTAACATGAATGTGCTGATAATAAAACTTGAATTTTTGAACGGTCCTGTAGAGTATTGCTAAATATTGACTACAGTAGTTGATGAAGTACCAAATCCACCATCAAAAGGTAGTGAGATTTTTTTTTACGATATTACCTGACAATGGAGATAACAAAAATTTTTTCGAAAACCTCACATTCGTTGAAGAATCAAGATATCTGGGAAACCATAATAGCTAGGTATAGGGACCTTGGAGTAAGTGAACCTTATTTTTCCCATCGAATCCAAAACGTTGTCAAATACAGACTGTTCCATAAGAAAAAACATTACTTTTAGATGTCACACTTTTTTGATCACCTGTATATTTGAAAATCATTTTAGGTTGTAGTCCTTTTCAACCTATACAATCTCCCTTTGAAATAAATTTAAAATATAGACGTGAGAGCTTATGGCGTATGTGGTGGGCCAGCCTGTATATTAGAAAGATCACGGTTTGAGAAACGCAATATCGCTTTTATAAAGAAAATGAGTTTGTGCTAAACCATGATTTGACAATTTTTTTCTCATACAATTTGCTCAAAAACACTCGTTGCCTAGAATAGACATCCAAGAGCTACAATCTTCCAATCGTAGTTGATCTTATTTAAAAAAATTTAACATGCTTTGCCGTTATATCACACATTGATGACATATTATGTAAAAAGATTGTTTTACCCAACTTACCAAAGCCATTCCTAGCACCACCACCTCGTCCACCGCCGACACCACCTCGGGATACACCTCCTCCGCGACCCCCTCTGCCGCCACTATCGCGACTCCTGAACGATCCACCGCCACCTGCACGAGGACCTCCCATACTGAAAAAAACACATGAATTTATTAAATGATTATAGTCACAATGTGACAGCAAACAACATCGAGTAGAGGTGTCAAAATTGTTTGTGGAGAATTCAGGTTTACATTTTTTGGCAATTAAGCATGAAGTAGAAAAGAGCTTTTTCCCCAAATATAGTGGCGATAAGGGCACAGACCTATTGGTCAGAGGACATGGATATATAACTAAAATTTATTAAATCATTGTTTTCTTATTTTGGTCTACATTCCCTTCATACTAGCCGTATTCTCTTCAACCTGTGTTTCATTAATGAACTTATAGATAGCTGCGATATCCTATCTCAATTTATAATAAGAGTTTGTCCACATACTGTTTGTAATCCTGGTAGGCTGAGTAGGGAATTCCACCAAGATAACTACAGCCCTATCAGCAAGAGTGGTTGATAGCAGCAACAGCTATTGTTTGGAGTTTGATATGTTTGGCATGTCATATATTTATTTTATTAATTTTTTAGTGAATTTTATATTTTTAGTTAATTTTCGCAGAAAAAATTCACTAATGGGG